>CAJNDV010002113.1:87121-106936 GCA_905221635.1 Symbiodinium sp. CCMP2456
AGCAGTAGCAGTAGCAGTAGCAGTAGCAGTAGTAGTCGTCGTCGTCGTCGTCGTGGGAGTAGTGCTAGTCGTCGTCGTGGTAGTGGTAGTGGTGGTGGTGGTGGTGGTAGTGGTGGTGGTGGTAGTGGTGGTAGTAGTGTAGTAGAAGTAGAAGTAGTAGTAGGAGTAGGAGTAGGAGTAGTAGTAGTAGTAGTAGCAAGCACTGCAGGCGGCCTGTCTTGTGTGCCGGGTCGGTTTCGTGAACAGGAATGCATGTCCTGCCGCGCATCCCGACTGCACGGTCGCAGGGCCAAGGCCACCTTGCTAGTTCGGGGGGCTTCAGGCCATTGGTGTCGTACCTGTGGGGGGCGATATGCAAGCCGGGGCAGGCGATCCACTGCAAAATCAGAAACTGGGCCTTGAATCAGAAACTGCGCATCAGAAACCAGCGTGTATCAGAAACAGGAGAGCATCTATGGGGGGTTTGGGGGGCATCATAAAGTCCATGGTCTAATGCATTCTGAGCACAGAGCATCTATGGCCCATCCATGATAATGTCCATGGTCTGCTGCAATCCGACAAGAGAGCATCCATGGGGGGCAACGATAACGTCCATGGTCTAGTGCGTTCTGAGCACAGAGCATCCACGGCCCAACCACGCTGACGTCCAAGGTCTGATGCAATCTGACGAGAGAGCATACAGGTGGGGGGCATGATAACGTCCATGTTCTGATGCGTTCTCAGCACAACGCATCTATGGCCCAACCATGATAGCGTCCATGCTCTCATGCATTCGGACAAAAGAGCATCCTTGGGGGGTGGTTTACCACGTTCTGAGAAGAGAGCATCGATGCACCAATTATGATATGTCCATGGTCGAATGCGTTCTGAGAAGAGAGCATCCATGGGCCAACCATGATAACATCCATGCTCTAATACTGAGTTGTGAGAACCGTTCCCTAAGAATCACGGCTTTGGGTTTCCGAAGGATGCATCTAGTTTGTGAATCAGCCGTTGTGGCTTCCGAATCGGCCGTTCTGGTTTCCGAATCGTGATGTGGTTTCCGAATCTGTCGGTCTGATTTCCGAATCAGCGTCGGGGCTTCCGAATCAGCCGTTCTACTTTCCGAATCATGGCTTGTTTCTTATTCAGATGTTCTGGTTACCGATTCAGTCGTTTTGCTTACCGATTTCCGCTGACCCAGGCAGGCTGCGCAATCACGTTGCCTTCCCTCCTCTGCAAGCTGTCGCAGGGAGTGGAGCTATGTGAGAAGGTGCGCCTGTCCATCCGCAGGCCCCCCCGAGCCATCTCGAGGGCACCAAGAAGGGTCTTCCTGCCATGGGCCACCCTGGTCTGGCGCAAGCGTTGCTTGCACTTTCTCCGCTGGATGATTGCGGACCTGGGCCACCGTACAGGACTTCGTCGCTCCGCTTGGGCAGCTGCGTCAGTCGGTCAGGGAGCGGGCACGGCATTCTTCGGCCCAGCCCGGGGCTTCCGAGGTCTCACAGAACCTCTTGCTGTTGCTTGACACGGACATCTGTTATGACAGCTATAAGATCCCGCCATCCGGCGTGCCTCCCACTGACCTTTGCCAAGAGCTCGCGGTGCCTGACTGCCTTCGGTTCCTTTCTGCAGACGGTGCGCCTGCCCGCTTCAAACTCGATGAACCACCGTTGCATTGCTGCGTGCACCCTTTTCTGTGAATTTGCAGCGTGCCCCTTGCTCCCGCCCTTCGTCACGCTCAGTGGCTAGAGGCCTCCGTGGAGGTGTTGGGCCTTGCTGTACGACAAGCAAAGTTCTCTTCGGTGCACATTGTCCGCCCAAGCTAGTCGAGGCCTGCTTAGAGCCTGCCATCTCGTGTAGTCGTGGTAGTGGTGGAAATGGGGATAGTGGTGGAGTTTCTCCGGGTACTAGTGAGAGCGGCAGTAGTGGTGGCAGTTGTGGTGGCGGTGCTGGTGATAATTGGACAATGCTTGCCGCAGCTTCTACAATCTGGTACAAGGTCGCATGACGATGTTGTTGGTCGCCAGCGACATTGTCGAGCCCACCTACAGCTCGTCCTGGGGTGTACGAGTGTGAGTCCAGTGCAATATAACTTAGAATATCTCATATGTGTGAGAGAACATGTAGTATGTAATATGTACTGTGCAGTACATGGGTAGTTCTCTAAATTACGGTTTCTTTGGGGGTCCCTTTTAAAAGGGTGTCGTATGGTGCCGTACTAGACCCAAAAAGGTAGGCCTATTTTACTTGAAGTCCTTCGGACCCTCTATGCCATGCCAGCCGTGTGCGGTCGAAACCCTACCCATGGTCTCCATTGTAGTTCCTTTTTTTGGTTTAACCAATTATATATTGAGGATTTCATAAGGTACCCCCAAAAAGGAACTACAATGGAGACTAGAGGTAAATCCTGCTCGCAGGTCCGGATGCCGCCTGTGAATGGCTCCTGGGACTTTCCGCTCAGCAGGGCTGAGAAGCGGGAGCCTCTTTTGTGTGGCTCCAGGGTTTTGAAGGTCGGGGATTTAGGGCCCTAAACCCTACACCCTAAACCCCAAAACCCCAAAACCCTAAACCCCAAAACCCTAAACCCTAAGGGTAGAAAAGGGGTGTCAAAAACAAATCCTAAGGGTACAGTAGGGGGGAGGGGGGTAGGGCTCCGTTTTGGGCTTTGGGTCTTCGGGCTCAGGCTGGTGGACTCTGGGCTCCTTCGGGTGCTGGGCCACAACGGACGTTTGGTGTCGAGGATTTGGGCTGGCTCGGGGCGGGTTGATCAGGAGGCGCTTGGGATTCCATTAGTTGTTGAGACTCCGTGGGCGTGGGTTCCGAAGATTTCAGACTCACGCTTTGGGGCACATCTGCTCCTGGTTGAGCGGCTGGAGAGAGAGCGCTGAAAGCACCCGGACATTCTCAACAAGAGAAGGGGGTCGGAAAGAGAAAGCTTCTCGGCCTTGCATGCCTCGCATCCCAAATTTGAGGAGTCAAAGTCTGTTCAGCCCTGCTGCACCAGCACCAACTGTGACGCACATGGTCATGTTGACGATGGTTGCTGTTGCCCGGGTTGTCGTTCCTCTTGCTCTGGTTCTTGCCTTTCTTCATCTTAGTCCACTATTGTTGGGTGGCTTGTAGAGGAGCATGATAGAGCGTGCTTCCGATGATCTGCATGTGTGTTTGCTTGTTCGTCTCAGTTTTATTGTAGATGTATGTATGGTTGCATATCTCATGGCCCGCGCAGAGCAGGAGGCCAACACATACTGCATTCGTATATACGCTACACGCCTCAATATCAACGCGTGAGTGTTTTATGCCATTTGTTTTTGTCTGCAGGTATGTGTCCAGTTTCCTGATGTCTAGAACGGCTGATGAAATCTGCAACCTTCCCTTCCCAAAGAAGGCGCAACCTGTGGATGCTGATACTGTATAGGGACCTCAATAATGACCTATACTATTTTGGGGGTTCCTTATTATACCTATAGCATAATCGGTCCCCAAACCCTATTCTGATGAATTATTAAGGACCCCATATTGCTAGAAGCCCTTGGTTCTGTGCTAAAAGCCCGCAGAGCTCAGAACGAAGCTGCTGCTGGACTTGTACACCGTCGAGGCTGGACCTGGCGCGCCGGAGCAAACACACGCGACTGGCAGTAATCAGACATGATGATGCTGATGATGATGATGATGACCGTGGTGATGATGATGATGGTGGTGATGATGATGGTGGTGATGGTGATGATGATGATGGTGGTGGTGATGATGATGATGGCAATGACCAATGATAGCAAGAAGAATACCAGTAGTCATCGCACTAAGCCGCCACCTCGTTCGGTTCACTTGGGCCTGTTTGGTTTAGGATCTGGTGGGAGTGCCAGTATCGGCGCGAGAGTCTGAACATCATCTTCTCGCACTCCTTTTGCGCTACTTATCCAGTCCCTTAGCCAAACCCCCCACACTCCTGCGTAAACTTTGCAGAAACCCTAAAACCTAAACCCTGAACCCTAAACCCTAACCCCTAAACCCCAAACCCCTCTCCCCCCTACCCTCCTCCTAAAGCCTCCAAGAAGCAGGTGCAGAGCTCCCACTTCGAGATCGCAAAGCTGCGGCAGGAGAGGGTGGGTATGACTTTTAGGGCGCCGCGCTTCCCTGGCACATTCATGGACCCGGGTGTAAGAAGAGGGTGGTGGGGGGTATTATGGGTTTAGGGAGCTGCGGGTTTGGGCTCAGAGGCGACTGCACAAGTTCTGATGCAAAAACGGAGCCCTGAGCCAAAGAAGTTCATCCAAGCAGGGAGTCGGACGCCTCTGTCCTCAGACCCCTTAGCTGAGCTCTTCAACTAGCAAGGTTCAGGGCTTGAGGGCTCAGCAAAAGGTTCCGGGCTCCGGTTTCGGGTTCAAACCTCGCATCCCCAGAAGCAGCGGGAAGCTCTTTGACAGGGCCGAAGTCTTTGCAGTATACAGGGAAATAAGGTCATAATGCAAGGCCTCATTCTAGGCGGCTTCTTATCCCATGGGTTCAAGAACAACGTAGTTCTGAACTGAGGGGTATTGTGCTTTCTGGGAAGAATTCGGAGGCCCAGCTACCCTTGAACAATTCTATGACCTGTAAGAAAAGAAGAAGGAGCCTGAAACCTAAGCACATATTCCCCTAAACCCTAAACCCTGAACCAAAACGGCCTCAATAAGGACCTCAGGCCCGCCCAATGCTCCAAAGTGATGTTCAGCCGCATACTCTACACCTCAAGTGCCATCGGTTCCTTCGCCCCGGTTAGGAGTCGGAAAGCTCCCAGGAACACTACGTGAAAGCCCAAGGCCTGTCTAGGGTTGCGGATTCAACCCTGGGGGTGCAGGGTTGTGGGATTTCAGGTTGTTCAGACGTTCAGTAAACTGAGGGGGGGGAGGTTTAGGTGGTTTGGGTTTCCGGCAATGCTCGGGCGACAACCGAAAGGGGTACTACACCCCACATGCATACATAAGTACGTACATGCATGCATACATACATACATGCACAATTGTGCACAAGCACACGCGTAAGCACTGAGGTATGTATGTACGTAACTATGTATGTGTATGGGCATGGGTATGTATGTGTTTTTGGACGTAGATGTTGATGTAAAGGTGTTTATGTGTATCTATATATTTATAGTTCGAAAAAAGTATCTATCTATCGGTGTCTGTGTACATTACTTGAGACATATGCCTACACAGTCAAGACATCTTTTCTCTACTTCGGGGGTTGGGCTTGATCAATTAGGTGGAGCTCAAGTGAATTGGGGTCTTGGGTTCTGGTCTTTTCGATCTAGCTTAGGAGCGGGCTCCAGGGTGAAGGGTCCGTAGGATTGCCCTGGCGACTCGCCGTGGTTCTGAGCCCAAAGAAGAGCAAGAGTAAATCGACAAAGGGCTAGTAATTAGTTCCTTCTACTAACTGTTGTCATTAGTATACTGGTGAAACTTGATGATCCTATTGTCAATCTTATTCTTGGTCTTACTCTTCATGTTGTTTTTTCTTGTTCTTGTTATTCTTCTTCTTATTCTTCTTCTTACTGTTTCATGTTCAAGAGTACGCCGGCGGGGTTGTTAAGCATAATGTCGTGTTTCGGACATAACATAACCAGCTCATAGTGAGAATTCTGCCGGGGCGCCGAGCTTCGACGCTACCAGAGCCTTACGAGCTCAAGGGGGTGCCTGTAGCAGCCTTAAGTTGTTTTTTCCATGACGTCGAAGCTTAGAGGCTCCAAAGTATCGCTTTGGGGTTCTTTTGGGCAGTTGAGTGGCGCAGCCTGAAGATCCGCTGGAGCTAGCTGCCCTTTTTGTGCTTTTTCCCATCGGTGTCCGTGCCCTTGCGCTGCTCCCAGCTGGCCCAAGATCTTCATTGCCAGGGCTTGTTCACTAGCAGACATCGCAGCAGGCAAAGTTGCAACAGCAGCTTGCCGAGTTGACTTGCAGCATGTCAGCGGCCATTGACAGCCTTTCAAAGCACGTGCCCTGCAAACTAACGCCAGCCTTACCTGCTGCTGCGGGAGACGCAGCATCATGGTGTTCGGGATGCTCGTCTGCAAGCCAACATGCTCGGGTTGCTGGCTCCAGATTCCAATCAGGGGTCTTTATAGGAGGAAGCTCTATCCGTGTGAGCTTCGTGTAGTGGCTGATTGGTCTGTTCATGGTTGAACTGAGCAATGGTTTTCTGCGTTTCCTCAACAAGCAAGCATCAAGGTGGACTTGGATGCGAACAAACCCTGCGTCCTACTTCCCATCTACTGTACCGGTTTGCAAGCAGAGCAAACGGCCATGCAAAGTGGACAACCGTCGGACGCCGCAAGTTTCGCATGTACACGCCACAAAGAGTGAGAATATAGATGAGCATGACCTATGGTCTCCATTGTAGTTCCTTTTTTTGGTTTAACCACTTATATATTGAGGATTTTATAAGGTATCCCCAAAAAGGAACTACAATGGAGACTATAGGTACACTTCCTTGAACCTCTGCATTCCCAGGGCCGGAAAAAAGGAGTCCACACCGACACCGCGGCCACGCCGGAAGTTTGGCGCGGCGGCGCTGGGTGCCGTGGCAAAGTCTCTTCTGGGGGGTTTAGGGTTTAGGGTTTGGGGGCTTTGGGAGTTTTGTGGTTATTCGCTCGATCATGCTGGGCTTCCAAGTGGTCTTTTGATCATTCCTATCATTCGTGCTTGCCTGTCTGTTCCTGACCTTCCGCCGTGAACCTGGTTTGCGTTTCTTGGCTGGTGGTGCATGTTTGACTCCTCTCTCCAAAGACCGCTACTGACAGAATCGCCTGTAATGATTAACAATGACAGCAATAAAGATGCAGAATAAGGGCCGCAAAAGTTGAAAACATGTGTTATACTATTACGACTCAGTTACGGTAAACATCCTAGTGGAGGTGCAGCGGACGACGACTCCGACGATGGCGAAGGGAATTTTCACCCACACGGCTATGCCAAATGGGCAATGGCACGTCAGAAGATTTGGGGCGGCTCTGCTATGCTTGCATGGAGCGAAGGGTATGTTTCGTGAATGTCAGTGCTGAGATACTGCTGCAGCGCCCTGTCTGAGGAATAATCACGAACGAGAAGACAGATTGGGTACTTGCTTCCATGATTCTCTCCAGCCCCTCGGCTCTATCGCAAGCAGCTACCAGGCCGAGACTCCATTGAAACGAGGGGCGAACCACGATTTGTTTTTGTAGGCTCTGAGGCCGGATTTGCTGAGACTTGGAAACTCTCATGGCAGTATCAACTGAGGCGTGGTGATTTTGATTTATGCTTCTGGGCGGCAAGCTTTTTCCGAAGGCGTAGATATTGCCGTCCTTCGTCCTGGTCCTTCGTCCTGGGTAACTAGTGAGGGATATGGCCCATCAAGTTGTGCTTATATGCCGTGTTGCATTCCCCGAACTCGTTCCGCAGATTGTTTCTGCGCAACTGCATTGAAAGAGGTGTTGGGGTATGCAGCATTCTGATGCTGTGATTGGGGCTTTCGTTTTGTAAGCTATTCTCTCTGCGACACTTCTCGGCACGAGCTTGCCGACCTAGTAGTCAGGCTTCGTCAAGTTCATTCCCCCGTCGGAAACTGAGGATGCTGACCTGACAGCAAAGAAGAATCTGACACTTGGCTCCGCACCACCTGTGGGTTTTTCTGCTGAGGCCCAGCCGTGGCTGGAAACCTGCAAGCCCAGGACTTCGGAGGAAGAGACGTTGCAGCAGATAACCAACCTCATTACCGGCGTCTACACTTGCAACTTGTGCAGCAATGCCAGGGAAAGGAGGTTTCACCAGGGATCCAACAGAAGCTGTCAGATGCCTTGAGCTGCTGCGAGTTCAGGACGCAAGGGGGCTTCTGATGGTTCGCTCGGTTCGTCGATCCGGTGTGCCAAGGTTTTTCGGGTTGAGAAAGGTGACAGGCTGCCGGAAATCTCATATCAGTGGCGCCGGCAAGCATGCATCAAGAAACGCCCGCTGTGCAGAAACGAGGTGTCTACGCGCTGGAGATGGCGTGTCGCGTCTATGTTTTTCGGACGGAGGTGTTCACAACAGCCATGCTCTTCGATTTCCTTATTGCCAGGGCCTCAGTTAAAGTTAATATCAGATGACCAAAGTTTGTCTTTCCTGAAGTTACAATAACACTTTAGGGCCCTAGGAAACACAAGCTCTCCTCAATGACTGCTCCATTCAATGCCTGCCAAGATTCAGATGTAGAGTTCTCGCTCCTCTCAGATAATTGTGTTTCAAAAGAAGTTCCAGGCCCACCTTCTGCGTGCCTTCCGCACGAAGTTCTAGGACCCTAAACGTGTTGGGGATGTCCCTTTAGCAATCTGAGGGCCCTCTAACGCCATGCCCGCCGAGTGCGAGTGTGTGAGTCGAAACACTAAACTCTGTTGTTGCCCTGCCAAGGTCGCAGCTGATGTGCTGCTGCTCGTCATAGATCTTGCTCTTGGACCGGCCACAGACCAATATAGGGGCCTTGATAACTAGATTAGTTTCTGGGGGTATATTCTATAGCTATAACAAGGAGCCCCCAAAACCCTATTATAAGTAATAAGGCCCCTACGTTATCAGTGTCAGGGGTCGGGATGTGATTCTTTTTGGGGAGGCTTGGTGGTTCAGGCCATTCAGCCCGAATCGAGACCTGCAGTTTGGGAAGGTGAGGGGGATGAATACTTTCACATGACTGTGTCACGGTGTCTGCTGCGCAGGATTCCCGTTGAACCTCGGGTTTTTGCGGATCTTTCGCCTGGTGCGCGTGTTCAGAGACTTGGCTCCTGCAACCTTCTGGTCATCGCATCATATGCACTCATCGTTGTTTCACATGCTCGTATCATTTAGCACAAGACTCGAGCGACATTCTCTTCGCTTGGAGCTTAGACATTCCATCCATTGGCAGCCTGTATCAACCACCATGTGCTGCAAGGATTTGTTCGCGTCGTGGGCATGTTCCCAGAGTTGCAGTTCCTGGTGAAGGGCTTCATCTCCTCCTTCTCAGCAGTCTTCTGGGGCTCCATTCTGATGTGGATCGCAACCTGGCTGCCCAGGGGATCAGAGGGCCGGATGCACCTTAATAAATGGACATCCTTGTTTCATTCCTTAAACTCCGGACCAGCTCGGGACGTCTCCTTGCCATGCCAGCATTGTGTGTGTGTGTGTGTCGAAACTAGCCCGGCTTGGGGCTGTGCTGAGAGTGGCAAGAATCCAGAAACGTGCCTTAGTCCAGGGCTGTTCGAGCATAGAGTTTTTTCCCCCTTCAAGCAGCCAGCAGCTGAGGTGATCCTGATGTGGGCAATCATCGCCGTATACTTCGTTGACCCAACCTATCGCGAGATTGTTCAATCTCTGGGCGATGCATGTGAAGATGAACTAGGCGTGGTAAGAAACTGCAGAGCTTGGTCCTCCGTTGGTGATTCGGAGCCTTGGCGGCACACTCGGGCCCTGAGGCAGCCTTCAAGGTCTCTTGTTCTTCCGCAGCGTCCGTCGGGTCTGTGTCCGCAGCTTCTTGGCTTTGCCCAGGTGATCACTCTGACCCAGACAGTCGTGTTTGGAGACAGCTGGGGTGCATCAGCCATAGTTGCTTTGTCAGCACTTTCCGTGAGCTGCTTTCCGCGCGCGTCCATGTTTGCAGAGTTTGGCGGTAGGATCGCGAGATGTTGAGAAAGTCAAAGTCACCTGAAGCATGGTGCGGATCTGAGGCGATCATCGAGAAAAACCCGCCTTTGCTGGTCATCTTCGCGGCCTGGCAGACTTGCAGTGGAGTGTTTCAGTTCCTGCCCCTTCCGGCATGAACGGCTCATAGCCAGAGTCAGAACATTGACATGGTAGCTGAGGCTGGGACATCTAGTCGGATTCGACAAAGCTGATGTTGTTAGCCAGTTGTTACCACTTGCTACAAATCCTGCCAGGATTAGAAGCGACCGCAGCAACACTCAGAGTAGTAGCTTCGCAGGTGACCTTCGACCGTTTTGGATATGTATGTATGTATATATATATATACACACATAACAGCGAGAGCGATATGGATAGGTAAATAAATAAAATGAGTATGTGTGTGTATATATATATATATATGTAGATAGCTAGCTAGATAGATAGACAGACAGACAGATGGATAGCTCTACCGCAATGCAAAGGTCTGGCCTTGGGGCCCTGAAATCCAGCAGCACGGGTAATGAGCTGAAACCCTAAACCCTAAACCCTAAACCCTAAACCCTAAACCCTAAACCCTAAACCGTGTCAGTGAGCCTGTGGCCGGGCAGCAGTACTCTTAGCATTAATTGTGGCAGCAGGAGGAGGAGCAGTAGTAGCACTAGTGGTAGTGATAGTAGTAGGTAGTAATAGTAGTGGTGGTGGTAGCAGTAGTAGCAGTAGTAGTAGTAGTAGCAGCAGTAGTAGTAGTAGTAGTAGTAGTAGTAGTAGGAGCAGCAATAGCAGCAGTAGTAGTGGTGGTGGTAGTGGTAGTGGTAGTGGTAGTGATAGTGGTAGTGGTAGTGGTAGCGGTCGTCGTCGTCGTCGTCGTCGTCGTCGTAGTAGTAGTAGTAGTAGTAGTACGAGTAGCAGGAGCAGTAGGAGTAGAAGTATTAGCAGCTCAGAAGTAGCAGCAGTAGTAGTGGTAGTGGTGAGGGTAATGTGAGCAGCAGCAACAGCAGCAGCAGTAGCAGCAGTAGCATCAGCACTAACAATAAGTACTAAACGGTAAGGTGGCTGTGGTAATGGTTGTGCCCTCATTCCATCAGTAGTCAGGAGTCCGGATCTCACAGGCGGTAGCCACGTATCGGAGTGGTGTTTGGTCTTGAGCCACCTGCCCGAGGCCGGCATGTATGCAACGGTCACCCTGGGTGTGCTGAGCCTTGGGCTGGTCGAAAGATTTCTCCTGCGTTCTTTTGGCATTTATCTGACCCGCTGCTTCGTTTGAAATGCAAGAGTCGTGAGACTGCGCCCAAAGTGGCCAATAGACTTAAGAGTTATAGTCGGATGAGAGGCGTCCCCGCTACCCAGGCATTCCTAGAAGGCTCGTGCCCCCCTAAACGCTTGTACACTTGCTGCTGTCTTGTTGCTAGCCCTACCTGACAGGCAGTCGTACTTGTCGCACTTGGCGGCACGAGCCAAGATTCGATATGAGTTAGTCCCTAGACCAGTATCGCTACAGACCTGCCAGGCTTCTCCGAGTGCGAGTGTCAATAAACCCTAAACCCCTAAACCCAAAACCCCTAAACCCTATAAAGCCCTAAACCCCTAAACCCCTAAAACCCTAAAGCCCTAAACCCTAAAACCCTAAACCCTAAAAACCCTAAACCCTAAACCCTAAACCCTATAAGCCCTACAAGCCCTATAAACCCTATAAACCCTAAACCCAGGAACCTGATCGTTGCGGCGATTGTGGACAGCGGTGCCCAGGCCCGAGAAGAAGCCCAGGAGGCGAAACGGACTGCGACTCAGTCGTCCCGGGTTTCGGGTTTAGAGGTTTAGGGTTTTAGGGCCTGGATGCAAAAAGTGTTTTAGGGTTTAGGGTTTAGGGTTTAGGGCAAACTTCCACATTGGGTACTGCCCCCACGCAGTAAGAGTTGGATAAGATCTATATGATGGATATATTCGGCCCTTAATAGTAGCCTTATTATAGACTGTTACTGTATGGGGGCAGTACCCAACTTCCACAGGTTTTTTGACAGATTAGACAGCTTAGGGAATGCTAAGGAGAAGGCAGAGGAGCGAGGAGCAGAAGCAGAAGGAGCGACAGAAGAATCGACTGCTGGAGATTTGCAAAATCCTGGATGACGATGCGGCTTGTCTTGCCAAAGTGGTTCCTGTCTTGGCTTTTGCCAGTTCTGCTCCCTCGGTTCAGGTAGAGGGACCTGTGCTGGGACGATATCTGCGCACAAAGTGTTTGCAACTGCGAGGTCGTTGCTGTAGTGGTCGCAGCTCCCTCTCTTGTAGCAAGCCAACCGAACTGTTCTTTTTTATTATACTTTTCTCACAGCAGAGCGTGTGCTACTTCGCACCACTAATTAGCAGCAACCATCATGCAATTGGTCACGTCAGCGGCCGGATCGTTTCGGCCTGTGGCAGCTGTGACTTTGGCGGTTGCGGTGCCCCGGTCACTGCAAGACATGCATGAGGCACGATGTAAAACTAGGGAATTATGACAAAGGAATAAGACTTGTCGGAGCTTGAAAGAGGAGACGAAGAGTAACAAGAACAAGCATGCGGCTAACAGCCTGTGATCCTTGCCATGTTGGTTTCCCGAAGCCGAGGAGAGTGGATCTTTGTCCTTCGAAACTTGATTGCAAGATTTGATGTCGGGCTCACCGCCTGCGGTAGCATGTGTCGTGTGTGTCCGGAAGCGAACTCGCCGTGCTCCCAGCTCCTGGAAGCGGGCAGGCATCTGAGAGTGCGTGGCCCAACCCACATGATCGAGGTGTAGGAATCTGAACCTGTAACTTGATCTTGACTTCATGCCTGCTCTGGTTTCCAAGAGATTTCTGACCTCACACTTGCCGGAGCCTTTGCTCCAAGCCTGAACACCAAAACCATGGTTAGGGCTTAGCGTCTTTGACACTGCCATTCCAAACCCACGAGCCTGAGCCCGTCAAGATGGGTGTGGCTTCGTGCGTCGAACCCTCGAAGTAGACCGCCTGCCTCTGCCTTCCGGCCTGAGCGTGAGATTCCAAACCCGGGAAGAGCTCTCTGTGCCGCCGCATCGCTGAGGATGAGCTACTAGTTGGCTTCGAGCGGAACTCCGAATTTAGGAACGCCATGAAGGAGAGTTTTTTTTGTTTTTTTGTGTGTGGGCGGGGGGGGAGGGGGTCTGGGTGCGGTGCAGTATGCAGAGCCAGGGTTGAACAGGATAAGAAGGGACCTACTTTCGCACGAAACCCCGCTGTTGAGCCAAGTCCACAGCCAGAAGGCTTCGTTCACGAGCGGTAATGTGCCACATGCACGGCCTTTCCAGGCCCTTGGTGACGACAGCTTCCAGGATCATCGTCGTAAAAGTAGCAGTAGCAGAAGCAGGGTAAAACAGCAACAGCAACAGTAGCGGTGAGAGTAAGAGTCAGAGTAAGTCAGAGTAGCAGGAACAGTCCGAGTACCGGTAGCGAAAAGGGCAACAGCATCCGCAGCAGTAGAGGTAGCGGAAACAGCATCGGGGTAACAACGACATCAGTACTATCTGTGACAGTAGCTTCAATCAAAGGGTGTAGTAGCACCTACCACGAGTCGCAGCAGCAGCAGCGGGAGCAGAGGTAACTGTAGCAGTGGCAGCAGCAGTTGTTGGTGTTGTTGTTGCTGCTGCTGCTGAGATAAGCCAAAAGCGACGACGACAGCAGCAGCAACATTGTTTCTTCGTGAGATCGTACCGTATTTGGAGGACTACAATATCGATCGGAAAGACTTGGACGTGCTCTTCCGCGTCTTTGATGAGGCTGGCACAGGACCGCCAAGGGAAGGTGTCGGAAGGAGTCCTTGCATAGCGAGCAAACCATAGTCAAGGCCATAGTACTGAACATCGTTATGATTATCACCGGCATCTGCAACAGCGCAGGTATAGTGTGATAGTAAGCATAGAAGATAAGAAATGGGAGGGGGGGGGGGCAGAGCATGCATGGCGATGCTGACGCTGTGATGGTGTTGTCGCGGATGACGTGGATGGTAGTGATCCTGGTGATCATGGTGGTGATGGTGATGTTGATGAGGATGATGATGATGATGATGGTGGTGGAGATGATGGTGGTGGTGATGACCAAGATGATGTCTGGCAGTCATGCTGTGGCACAAGTGCCTGATGCACAACCATCAGGTCTTCACACGAGAAAGATTCAATGTTTCACCGTGACGACCATCATAGCCACGATGCTCATGAGCTGCCATAGAACCGGTGCGGTACGAGTCATATAAACCGTGAGATCACGTCAAGATAATCATCTGGCATTTCTGTACACAATGTATTGTGCACAGGGCAGGGCCCACCAAGTACATGCGCAGCACAAGCCCAGCACTCTTGAATCCGATTGTTGACGAGCACTCGACTCCCAAGCTTGTGAGGAGTGCTGGACTATCAAGAATTCTTCAGCTTGATCGAGTCTTGGCTGGAGTGCTGGCCCGGCCCTACATATTCCAGCACTTTGTTTGATCTGACATGCCCTTCAGCTCCAGTCTTCGTGCCTGCGTGCGGAACGCCATTGATTGCAGATGGCGGGGTAGAGAGATCCCTGGCTTCGAAAACTTTCGAAGCCTTCGGCGCAAGGATCTGCATATGCTATCTGCCCCAGCATGCCCCGCTGTGCAAGGACAGTGCGCGGGAGCAAGCTTCGCAGCAGGCATCCGCAACTGTCCAAAGCTTCCTGTGAGCTTTCGCTAAAAGCCCCTGCCCAGCGCCAACAAGCCCTCGTAGAAGATTGAAAGCCTAAACGCTAAATCCTAGACCCCTAAACCCGAAACCGTTCCGGCCTTGTGCGAGTGTGAGAGTCGAAACCCGAAACCGTTTGCGGCCGCAGAGACTGGGACATCCTAGAAGCAGGTGGCCTCCTTGCAACGGGAAATACATTTGTACCCCACACAAGCGTAAGCTCAGTCACCTAGTCACCTAGGCGGGTGGGAAAAGCCTAACTACACCGTTTTTTCGGGAATGTGCCCGTACACCCTGCCTAGTGACTCGTTCTGCAATGCTAGAGGCCAAAAACTCCCTACCCTACCCTGCACCCTAAGCAGCCCTAAGCTCTAAACCTTAACCCGCTGAGAGCGCAAACCTGAAGCTTGTGGACTTCAGCAACTGCCTATAGTCTCCATTGTAGTTCCTTTTGGGGATACCTTATTGAATCCTTAATATACCTATAGTCTCCATTGTAGTTCCTTTTGGGGATACCTTATAGAATCCTTAATATACAATTGGCTAAACCAAAAAAGGAACTACCATGGAGACTACAGGTAGGAGGGTTGCGACGGCATCCTGTCCAGGTTTTGACCTTCGTCCGCTTCGCTGTGATGGATCTGCGGCACCGGGTCCAAGTTTGGGAGCACTTAAAGGGGGTTTCAGGGTTTAGGTTTAGTATGGTTTAGTAGCCACGAGTGCTGCCGGAGGGTTTACACGCTGTCTTGTGGAGTTTCCCGGCTTCTTGCAAGAGTCCTGGATGCAAAAAGGCTGTGGGATCCAGAGCCCCGGAGCTAAGCGAATACGATCATGGGGGGTGAACCATTGGCCGCGGCCGCGGAAGGAAAATTATCAGCCTTGAAGTGTTCTTCGGGTGGTCCTGAGGAGGCGGTGTTTCTCTTGGGAGTTGACCAGGGTCTGAGTTCATTGTGGTGTTTGAAACCCTGCATGCTCACCATGCTGCCCGTTGTTTTGCATGAAAGCATTTGGGTGCCTGAGAAGGGGATGTGACGAGGAAAATGACCGTCGTCATGTTTGAACATGCATAGCCCCAGAAAATGCATGCCCGAAGCCCTTCAACCCTCCTTTGGCGGTCTCCTTGTCGTAGTCATCGAAGTCCACCAACTAGTTAACCATGGATTCCGACGAGCCCCTTTGGTAGGTTTCTATTTCTATGGCTTTTTGTTCTTTGGATCCCAAGCTTGCGTGGTTTCACTACTCAGTGGACCTCGAACCACATGCCTCGCCTGGATTGTCCGAGTGTGCAGCGCCGAAACCCTTAAACCTTGAGCGCTGGAACCCGTAAAGCCGTTCCTAGGAGTCGTGGTGAGGCCTGTCTCGGGGCTAGGGTTATCATGACTGGTCTGTAACCTCGGTTCCTTAATCTCCCTCAAGCCCACCATGCAGAGCATCTTTAAACCTTAAGCCTTAAGCCCTAAACCCTCGAAGCCCAAAGCNNCCCCCCCCCCCCCCCCCCCCACGTAGAACTGTCTTGCTAAGTCCCCGAACCCCTGAACCCTTTAACCCCTATACCCTCAATCCGGTTCAACAAGTCGGATAAGTTGGAACTCCTATGTCAAGCCATCTCAAAACATCGCCGAGCTACACAAGTCCCATGGTACTTCCCAAGCATACTTGACGTACTGACCCCAGACTGCTCAACTCTAGTTCATACAGGACTCCGAATAATTAGAGCTTTTGGTTGGTTGGGATTTGGGATTCCCTATTATAACTATGCGGTAATGTGCCCCTAAGCTCTATTGTNNGTAATGATTCAGGCCCCTATATTACCAAGTTCCAAGATCTTCCAAGGCAGCAGGTGCAAGCCGGCCAAGAGATGATCAAAAGCATCTCTATCTGCACGGAAATCTCGGGACGTTAGGAACCTAAAGTCCTGAACCTCGCTGAAACCCCAAGCCCTACAAGCCGAATGCAGTCTTTCAGGATTTTCTGTCCGTTTTATGTGTCGGGCGTAAGGGTTTTGAAGCCAGGTCAGGGTTGGACTTGAATTGAAGTCTTTGGGACGCAAGAATCCAAAATGCTTAGGGATTGGAGGTTTAGGGATCAGGGCTTCAGGGTTTAGGGCTGGAGGCTTGAGGGATTTAGGGTTCGAGTTTCTACACGGCAGTCTTCGGTTTGTCGTGTCGCACAAACGATTCCTGCTCTGTGTTGATGCTGCATAGAAAGTGGAAGAATAGAACTCTCGCCCCAGCCTGTACCCCTGAACCCCAAGTTCTAAGCCATAACATGCTAGCTACCGCCCGATGTTCCAGCTAAGGTGAGCTGGACACCATCAAGGAGTTCGTTCTTGAGGCAGAAAACTCGTTGAACGAGCGACTTTGCGTGCTCCTCAGTCTGGGGGTTCCAGATGGGGACGAGGTGTCGGGATGACTTTAAGAATAGTAGCTGTTCTCACTACATTTAGTAGATCCAGCTACACTAGTTTATGCTGCACAACCCCATTTTAGCTGGTAAGGCCCCTATTTCAGGCGGCGTAGGGTGTAGCTACGAAGGCCAGAGTCCTGGACCGTAGCAGCACACGTGGTCAAACTTGACTCGTCGCTTTTCTGACGAAGTCGCCCGCAGCCACCAGCTCGGCCAGGTGGATGTGGACTGGATGCTGCAGGGTTTAGGGTTTAGGGTTTAGCTAGGTTAGGAAGTGCTGCACCCCACAGCACACACTGGACTGTAACAGGGGTTATCGCGGTGATTAGGTGCTACTGTCAATAGACCTCGCCTGCTGTGTCAAGTGCGATTGCCAAAACAACAGGGATGGCCCATCATTCATCAAGCTTCAGTACCTTTCCGATGGCTGTGTACAGTCGCGCTGACAACACTTTATTTCTTTTTGAAGATGTTGCGTCTTTGCCTGAGTGTGTGGGCCAATGTGATGTGTGGTGAAAAGGAGACTTCAGGACTTCTCGGCTCTAGACACCCTCGGCGAAGGATTGCAAAAGCAATGGCTATGATTTCCATGACGCATTGCATTGACTTGTATTTGCTTTCCCTATGTCGATTATACTTATTCCTGCAGTTGTACATGTCGATCTCAGGATGGCTTATGTTGCTCATCAGGCTGCGCGTAAAGAAGCATGACAAACTTCTCGGTGATACTCCCCCTGTTGTCATGTTTCTGGGAGTTGCTAGGGTGCTGTCAGTGCTGTCTATATACCCAAAGCTCCCGCACCTGAAACCCTGGACGTTGAACCCGAACCCTGAACTCTGAGGCCGTCTGTCCGGTGAATCGGCTCCCCCGAAGAAGACGGTGCCTGTCAAGAAGCCAGCCCCCAAAGGCCTCTTGGTTCAGGGTTTTGGTTCTTATGATCTTTCTGTGGTTTAGGGCGCGGGTTCAGGGTATCTGGGATAAAGAGAGGCAGGCAGTTGTAAGGGGCATGCGGTTCAGAGTCGTATGGTTGCGGGATAGAGTCTGATCCTGCAGTGCTGCTGCCGATGTTCGCGGTTGCCGTTGCTCTTGCTGGTGCTCCTGCTGCCGCTGCTGCTGCTGCTGTTGTCGCTCTCGTTGTCGATTGTCGATGTCGCGTCGCTGTCGCTGTCGCTGTCGCTGTCGCTGTCGCTGCCGCTGTCGCTGTCGCTGTCGCTGTCGCTGTGGTTGTGGTTGTTGTTGTTGTTGTTGGCCCCGACACCCTGTAAACGCGCAAACATTCCGTCATTGTTTACGGTGTTTGCCTTACTTCATGTGCCGAATATATCGGTGCCGTCGGCGTTCCCGGCGCCTGCGAATTCACGAATTCTGCAAGTGCCGAAGCACTCGGTATTTACGGCATGTCCTTTGCTCGCGCTACCGAAAGCATCGGTATTTCTGGTGTTTCCTCTACACCCACTCCTGAAAACCTAATCACGTCCATGGTCTAGTGCGTTTGAGAACAGAGCATCCATGCCCAAAACCTATTGACGTCCATGGTCTAGTGCGTTTGAGAACAGAGCATCCATGCCCAAAACCTACAGACGTCCCATGGTCTACTGCGTTTGAGAACAGATGTTCCGGTTTCCGTTGTCCGAAGTGCTGTCTGTCCCACGCAGCACCACGCTAAGCACAAACGCATGTTTTTAAAGTTTGTGTCTACTATTTTCCCACACAAAAACGCAGATTTTGTCTTGCGGCAACGGTTCCCGCGGAAAACAGAAGCACAAGCGACGCAAGGTAAATTGGCAAACTCTACGCACAAAAAGTGGGTTTGGTCCCACGCAGGCCACGTAAAACGTGAAAACCTCGGTAAACAACCAGTCAAAGCGCATGTTGCACGACAAGGACATGTCGTTCGTCCATGCAGGCCACGTGACACGCGCGTTGCTGACACTCCTTCCTGCGCGCGTTTACAGGTGTTGTTGTGGTTGTTGTTGTTCTGGTTATGAGGCTGTTGCCGAAAAATGTGCGGCTGTTGCCGAACAGCGCCGGGGTTAAAAGTTCTGAGTCGTTGAGCAGATTCCAGAAACATTGGTCTGCCGTAAATCAGCCTGGGAAAGACACCTCTTGTACAGAAGTCTGGTAAGTCGTGGCATCGAACAAGACTTATCTCGCTCTAGATCCTTGTGGTTCATCATTCAGACTTTGGGCCTGTCGTGGAACAGTCACACTTCCAGTGCGTAACAGTTTCAGCCGTTTGCCTGATCGTTTCCAATGAGCCAAATAGACACGGCTAGGGCAGCTAGGCAGCTAGGTGCCGTCCATGGGAAACACAGAGTTTGCCAACTTCGTCTGCGGAATTCGTGATCGCACTGGGTCCGCAGAGCCTGCCCCGATATCCATCCAAGGAAGCGCAAGCCCTCCCAGCCCTGTCGCGGAGAAGTGTCTTGGCAGTTGGATTTTGCATTTGCAGGTATCCGGTCCGTGCCTGTCGAGCTCTCTCGCTTGCTCTTGGTTTCAGCACATGCCTTGCCTGTCGTGTTAGGATGCAAGTATGTCTGCATGCACATCGTTACGATACGGTTCTTGTCAGGGTTGTACTTGCCATCCGTCCATCCATCCATGCAGCCTCCCTTTAACTTTACGTGCCAAGGAAGCCTGTGCAGACTCCGTCGTCGAGCCACCGGGCCGGCTTCAGCCAAATCTTGCTTCCGAGAGCACAGAAGGGTCGATGATTAAAGTCGTAGAAAGCTTACGGAGCACAAAAGCTGGATCCGGATAGCAACTAAGGTGCCCCCAAAAGGGTGGGTTCAGCAAAGAGCGTCGCCTCGGAGTCACCGGCCACATCCGTTGGAGGAAAGGGCGGCAAGGCGGACAGCAGGCCAGGTCGCGACAAGTCGTGAGAAACGTAGTCGCAGTCCTGGTCAGTGTTGTTGTCGGGGTCGTCGTCGTCGTATAGTAGTACGAGTATCAGCAGCAGCAGCAGCAGAAGCAGTAGTAGCAGTAGCAGTAGCAGTAGCAGTAGCAGTAGCAGTAGCAGTAGCAGTAGCAGTAGCAGTAGCAGTAGCAGTAGCAGTAGCAGTAGCAGTAGCAGTAGCAGTCGCAGTCGCAGTAGTAGT
>CAJNDV010002113.1:115804-136829 GCA_905221635.1 Symbiodinium sp. CCMP2456
GTAGGTAGGGCAGGCAGGTAGGTAGGTAGGTAGGCAGGCAGGTAGGTAGGCAGGTAGGTAGGCAGGTAGGTAGGTAGGTAGGTAGGTAGGTAGGTAGGTATTGAAGCGAGTCTGTACGCATGCATGCATTCACGTCTGATTGCACGTGCGTGCACACGTGCCTCCCCGTGCCCTCCAAATATACGGACCATGACACACGGCTGGTGCACCAGGCCAAGGTTTAGGGTATGGGCGGTTGAGAGTTTTGGTGTTTCAGCAAGAGTATCTGAGCTGCGGGTGGTTGCTTGATGCTGGTTGGTCATCTTGCTTGCAGTGTACTTGGTGACGAGAGACCCGGCTGCAGAAAAGCAAGATCAGCCCCTTGGTGCGCACGTGAACGCACATCAATGTAAGCCTCATTGGTTGGACCAAAGATAGGGCAAGCGATGTGGGCGCAGGGGCCACGCCCGCAACACAGAAGCTCCAGAACGAATGGTCGAGCCCAGATGTGCCGATCAAACCCTTGGGCCCTGAACTCCCAAACCTCCGAACCTCAAACTTCCAAACCGTGAAGCTCTAGATCTGGACGCCAACTCAGAAGTATGGTCTTGTTCATGGGTGCATGGGGGCCGGAACACTGGCTCGGCACATGTGGCGTCGCGCGTGCATCGAGACCAAAAGAAACGAGCCTTAACAACGAACGTGTAAGTTGTAACCCTGAAAACCCAGACCCTCAAAGAAACGAACATGACCGACAATGGTGGATGGACAGCTCTTGATGACTTAAATTATCCGAAACCACTCCAACTAGGTATATTCCTCATGAATCTTTTCTGGACATGGACAATGCCCCTCAATCGCTGTAGGTCGCCATATTTAAACACATCCTAAAACCCTACATGAACCTTAAGGCCTTAAAGAAGGTTTATCTAACTCTCGACATGATGCTGTGTGAGTCCTGTATAAAGGTATGCACTTTCCGCACGATATCCCATCTGGAAGCATGAACCGTACTCATTTAAAACTCATGGTAATTGCTCATGCTGGAAAGCACAATACCGACAACTGCACTTGCAATACCCAAAACCCTATACCCTAAACCCTTGTACCCAGAACTATGCGGAGCCTTGCCGGCCTTGTGCGCGTGTGAGAGTCGAAACCCTTGTACCCTACCCTAAACCCTAAACCCTAGCGCAGGTTGCGGCTCCCGGCAGTTCCTAGTGGCCGCTTGCAAGGCCAGGGCCAGAGCTGTCCGTGGGGGGTTTTGCAGGGTTGTATAGGATTTCGGGTTAGTCCCCGAGCCCTAAACCCTAGACCAAACCGCTCTTTTCATCAAGCTTTTACAGTAGTCTTTGGCATTCTCCTCAGCGTCTCGCCTCCCGTCACATGATCTTGGCGTGAGCACGGGTTCAAACGCGGGGCGTTCCAGCGCGTCTACATTTTTCCATATTTTTCCTGATGGGGATTTGGAGGGGTGTCGGGTTGAGGTCTTTCTCTACGGTTTCACGAACAGGGAAGAGCCTGCTGAAGCTAGGTGAGAACAGATAGAGCGGGGTTTGGGGGTGTGCCAGAGTAAATCGTCGAAGTCTTCTGCCCTGTTGGTTGTGGACACGGGCTAAGACTGTTTTCATGGATGTAGGGTTCTTGGTTCAGGGAGCCGCAGTGGGTGAAGTTCTCGGCTGTCGTCGCCGGGTTTCGGAAGGTCGGAACTCCGCTTATCGGGGTGGAAGCCTCCTGGAATGATTCGCACAGGGCAGAGATGCAGGTTTCGGCGTTGAAATTGTGGAAATCTCTCCATCCTCAGCCGTCGACGAGATTCGCTTTGCTAGGACTGCAAGGCCCAGTACTGCGGCCTTGCATGCCTGCGGGCGAGCTTGGTCGCCCACCAGCGCAGTTGCCCTGCACGAGGCTGGGAATGATTCGGGGCTTCGAACGTGACATTTTTGAAGCAGTCTGCTTTATCGGCATTGTGGCTGTGATGATGCACTTTGCTGGGAACCAGTGCGCATGCCACTTGTTTGGCCATGGGTGTATGATATGTATGCATGTATGCATGTATGGATAGATAGACATATTCATGACACATCTCGGTAGAGCTTTGTAACCTTGCCTGGCAATGTAGCGGAAGCACAAGCAGGCTACATCCCACCGTCGAGGAGACGGCCTAGGACACCGGTCTTCGGGATGAGCTCCTGCAAAGGGTGCCCGAGCAAACGATAACATTAGGTGAGCAATTTGTTTTTTACATCTCTGTCGGACCAACTGGGAGGCAAGCCGCTCCAGTGAAACTTCATGAAGTGGACCAAGACTAAGAAGCCTCCATACGGTGATACGAAGTTCAGCATGGGACAAGAGGTTAAGCATTGGGCAGCTGATCACAGTTGGTCCTAGGGTTTTGTCGCTGCATCGACAATCGACGTACCGGAGTCGTCCGCCCATCTCCAGTCCTACAACTTCTTCAGGTACAGTACTGAGCATGGAAGACTCAGACAGGTCTTGTATTGCTTGACAGGTTCGTAGTTCAGATCCGCGGCTGATTGCACGGAATTCTGCTGAGCATCGAGATTCTGGCTCAGGATCCCGAATTTGTTGCAGGCGTTTCTGTTCCCAGTGCTCTGCTCTCCCCCTGCAAAGTCCCAGAACCCCAAAGTCCAACGTCCAAGGCCTCAAGCGTAGAGCCCGGGGAGAGTGGAGCTTGCTGCTTGAAAAGCCAGCCGTTCCCCGTTTCTGGGAGCCGGGAGTTCTGTGTCGAAGACACATGTCTTCGCAAGAGCCACGGCAACAAAACGCACACGGCGTGCTGATTGGATGTGTGGTGAAGTCCGTGCTTGCGGATGTGCAATCGTGTGAGAGGGGTGATTCGCTTTGCCTGTGCTGGGAAGAGCGCTGGATTCTAGATACATCCTGGTGCAGCAGCCTTTCCTGCTCGCTGAACTCAAGCCACAGCTTTGGAAACAGACACAATCAATGTTTTCAGGGAAGTCTACGCCCCGACCCTCAGACAATAGGCCAACACCTCTTCGTCGATCCGGTCTCTCTCTCCTCCATCGCCCTAGCTCACCAAAAGCCGTAGTGCAGGGAGCGAGCGGGCGACAGCCAGCCCACCATCCATAATGTTGACAACATCCCTGGCAGCTGCACAGCCTCTCCAAGCTGTGTCATGTGTCATGCTGCATGGCTGTCAGAGCCAGCACCGCCACAAAAGGTGGCTTCTGGAGAAGCGTTGTTCAGCCTAGGTGAGACAGAAGGTGCTTGGCTTTGGAGCAGTTTTATGTAGAGAGGTTCCTTGACGAGTTTCATTATTGAAGTGCTAGGTGGCTGCTAGACAACGAAGCTCCATGAGGTAGTAGTGGACCTGGAGAATTACCGTCATTATGTCTCGGGCTCCTCAACAACGTGGATGGGTTTGTGAAGTCGTAGAGACCCTATCAATGGGGGGTTTTCCCTTATGCCACCAGCTCTACAGCTTCTGCGGCTATGTTTGCGTTTTTTGAACTGTTGTTGTCATTGTGCTCATCCTACACTATTGTGGGAGTTCCTTGATATACTTATAGTATAATATACCCCAAAACCGCAGTCAAATTTTTAAGGCCCCTACACTATCGTGTGCTGCATCCTGCCCGCCCCAGCATGGGCAGGTGAGCATCAAGCAGGCGACGCGATCGATTGCACGTCACGGGCCACGGCCCGAGCCGAGGGAAGGGGCATCAAGCTCCAGAGTTTAGGATGCAGGCTTTTTGGGTTGAGGGGGGCTGACGTGTCTTTTCCCTCGTGTTGTCCGCTTCCTTCTTCTCCGAACACGTGCGAAAGCATGTGTCGCCACAGCTGAACTACCATGCAAACCCGGACTGCTCACGGAGCCTCTTCTCAGGCGTCAGGGCCTGTGGACAAACGTCTTGGCCGAGCTTGAGATCTTGCGTCGGGAGCCTTGCAAGAGCCACTGTCCGCGGCACATGTTTCCGCAAGGCAGGGCTTGATCTGCGTAGGCTTGTTCTGCCAAATGCCTGCCCGATGCAAGCATGGCTGAGGCTCGTCTTCTTCCCAGATGTCGCAACTAGTAATTAACAGTGACTGGTACAACCAAAATATCATCCTGTCGTCTTCCGCTCTTCAGGGTTTGTCCACAAGGAAGGACGCCTTCTCCAGATTCTTACATGTAGTTCCTCCGCACAGGGTATATATGTGATATATATATATATATACATATATATATATACATACGTAACGAGTAATGTATAATTTTTTGCGTGAGGTCGAAACGGCTTGCTGCTGGATGCCGTGGTCAGCCTGTGCGAGCTTTGCCGGTGACGTTTGGTATGAGCCCGTGGAGGTGCCGGTAGTCTCGATGATAAGCCCTACCTCCAGTGTCAAGCATGTGCTGGATGTTACATTAAGAGTTGAAAATTGAGAATGAATTCCGGCCCCGCCTGCCGCCCTTGCCGAGCCAGCATAGAAATCGAATTCCGAAATTCCCGGAACCATCAGACACTTGATTCACCGGACTGCTCTGAACTTTTGCTGCCCTTGCTCTATGCCCTTCTCGCCAGGCAAGCAATGCATGCGTTGGTGGGCCGGTGGCCCAGCAGACTCTACGCATCTCACCAACGGGCCGTAACTTGGAGCCTTTGAGTTTAGCTTTAGGGGTTAGGGTTAGGGATTGAGTTGGAATGTCTTTGCCAGTCGTTCAGTTCTCCCTACGTCCTTGTTCTAACTATTCAGACCCCATTCCGCTGCAAAGTTGAGTCTCATCTACGAGCGTAGAATCCTCCCCGGTGCCTCGAGCTGCTGAGTTTCTTTGCATAAGGGTGAGGGGTGGCCTTTCTCTGAAGGGAGATATATGGGAGCTTCCGAAAATTAGGGTAGCTTATTTGGGGATCCGTATAATAAGGATCCTACTATTTAGGGTACTTTTTTAGGGTCCCCTATTTTCGGAAGCCCCCATATGGGTCGTGAGACTGGGCATGCTGAGAGCCGTTGTGGAATTGGATGCCCGGCAGCCATCGCATCAGGGCATCGCGTTGTTTGTCCAGACTTCCTCGTCCTGAGGTGCGCCCGCAGTTGGAGGAAAGCGGTGTGGGCCTCGTTTTATTAACATGATAGAACGGCCTGAGTAAGTAGCAGGAACTTTCCCTTTATTATATAGTCCTCAGAAAATACTTAACCCGTCACAAAAACGCCATTCTAACTATTTCGGCCCTCGTATTCAAAAATGCCAAGAGAGGCAGCTCTGATTGCACGACCCTACCCAGAGTGGCACATCCGAGGCCGTGCTGTTGGAGCAGGCATCGAACGACCGATTGCGCAGAGATGTGCGATCCTAAGTGTCTCAAGCAGTTGCGATGGGTCTAAATCTCGAGCTCCCGAAAAGATCGTTCTTTCTGGAGGTGCCTCAGACTCTGGGTTCAACCCAGAATTGTGGGCTTGTTGGTAAAGAGTAGCAGGGTTTCGGGAAGGTTTGAAAACATTCCAGTCCAAAGAAGAGGGTCGAGCACACGAGCACAAATCAAGGACGTCGCAAATCGTAAGGCTTGCGCCTGTCTGTCATTTTCATCCAGACCTGTAGCTGTAGTTCTGGTACTGCCAGGAAAGGCATGCACCATCTTTGATATCCTGAGCAGTGACTTGTGGTGGAGCGTTCACCCTCAAGCCCACACCTCATCCAGAGGCCTTCAGCATGTCGGCCCTTGTGAAAGGTCTTCGCGAAGGACCAGCAGCTGTTTTGTTGTAATAGGCGCCAGATTCAAGCACGGGCTAACACCTGAATGCGTCCTTTGACCTACAGCGGTTTGAGTGCCGTGCGAACCTTCGCGCTACTTTACACAGCCGCGGATCCAAACTCAGTTTCCCAGTGCAGCCGTTTTGCACCTCCTCCGTCCTCAGTCCGTACATGGGCAGTTCTCTAAATTAGGGTCCCTTTTTTTGGGTCCCCAATATAGTACGGCACCCTTATAAAAAGGACCCCAAAAGGGACCCTAATTTAGAGAACTTCCCACATGACCAACGTCATCTTGAAGCCTGCATCACGGTGTCAACCTGCGCAGCCCCGGTTTTAGTCGCCTGCTTCGACCGTACTTGCTGGAGAGACGCTGCTGCTGCTACTACTTCTACGACTACTAGTACGAGTACTACTGCTACTTCTACTACTACTACTACCACCACCACTACAGCTTCCTTGAAGAGTTTTTGTCTCTATAACTCGAAGTGGTTTGACAAAGGAAGCCCCTGAATCGTATCACGCCGACCTGCGACCATGGAACCTCGCCTGGCTTGTCCGAGTTGTAAGAGCGTAAATTGGTTTGACAGTTTGACAGGGGTTTGCATCTGCTTTTGTTCTGGATCCTGGCAAAAACCGCGTGTCATCGGCATGATGCTGAAGCTTACGAGCAGCAGTTCAGATCCGTGCAAGCCATCGGCTTCCAGGTGGCCGCTAGCCCGCTGTCTCCAAATCCGAATCTCCCTGCTGAGCCTCGTTTCTAATCTACCCCACTTTCAATCTCCGCAGCTATTGTCCCTGTGGAGCGATTCTCGAAGCGTGCAAGACTGCTGCAAGACAGCAGCTTGGCTAATCACATGGCGGGCCGCGCAGAGCGACAGCAGCGCTGTCGAGAGGAAGCTACAGGCGTCGAAGGGTCGGGCGAAGATGTAGGGCTCAGTTGATAGAACCGGACCTGCATTCCGAAACGGGCTCTCTAAAGAGACGGAGACGAGGGCCCTCTTTTGTTTCCAGCGAATTCGTAACCTGTATCCTTGCTGGTGTAGACCCGCAGGTTAAGAACCCGAGCGCACTGAATGGGCAAGCGCTTGCTAAGTGCATTTCCGATGGTGCGAGTTCAAGCACAACAGAAATTAAAGTTGTAAAGCCGGGGGAGCCGCTTCTTGGGGGTTGGCATGCTTGCCCCCAATGGACTGCACCCTGCAGTCCGCAAGAATGACGTGCGTGCTGCCTGCGTTAGGGGTCGATCGCTGCCCCTGTGCTGTAGCAGCTAGAAGTTCTGGCTTCGTCCAAGCCTGCAGCTTCCATAAATGTCCCGAAGACAGACATGCTTCCACGGGACGTACGGGATTGTTCAAACTGTTCAGGACAAGATCGTTACACAGTCGTGGTGGGCAGCGGCGAAGAGTCGACAAGGCCAAGTGTCCAAGAATGCCAGCTTTCAGGAGTAGCTGTCAGTTTCTTTGAGCAATTGAGCTCCTCCGGTGTTGCAGACAGGGTTTCACCAGAGCTAGTACCACATGTTGCGTTTCTATACTGTTACTCGCTGTCCGATGAAGGTTGGAGATCAGCGTCGACTCAGGGAGCAATGTCGCCGTATTGCGACAAGTTATAGCAGAAAGCTTGGAGGAGCTTGACAGCACGAAGTACTACAACCTTAGCAACGATCCTGGACGTGTGCAGGTCGCAGTTCAGCCCGCTATGTGGCTCAGCTCCTTCACTGTTATTGCACGCGAGCACCGTCATATGGTGCAGGCTGCCATCTGCAAAGATGGCTGCTCGGACTTGATCCAGAATGATAGAAACCTTTTGGCTACCTTCAACCAGCTTTCAAAGAGGATTGTCCACGACACACTCGACGAGCAGTGGATTCAAACGCCAGAGTTCTTCGATGTGCTTTGTTTCGTTGAAGCGCTGAGAACAGGCTACAACCCTATGCCTGAAGTTACCCGTGGATCACGTGAACCGGGTGAGCAAGGCGTGCCCTTGGAAGAAATACTGGAGGAAGTGGACCGGGCCATGAAAGAGCCAGGTGCAACTCTTCGAACTGTTTGTGAAGCTCTCTGGAGTGAGTATGAATGACCAAGTGGGGTCAGCGAATGATCTTTCTCAGTCCAGAACGCTCGGTACCGCCCAGATCCCGCAGCCATTGTGTGAAAAGCCGCGAAGGGTGTTTCGCATGGCGCTGGGTTTTTGGATGCAGGAGTCAGGCATTTTTGCTCGCCTCAGGTGAGCAAAAATTCAGAGGTTTCCAATCCCTGAGTTGCGAAGTTGGGCGAAGTTACGAAGTTTCTGCACCGCATTGCATAGAATCTCAGTACGTGCGCTTTGCGGCATGCCGAGCCCATTTTCCCAAGTCCCTACCTTCAAAACTGAATGCATTGGAGCGCCAGAGGAACCCGAACCGTAAGTAAACCATGAATCGGTTCGTCCAATTAAGTTAGTCAGACACGACTCATCGCTTGCACGATCGTACCCACAGGCGGCAGGCAGTCAATACCCGTCAGAGTGGCTCCTGGCTTTTTGGTTCCAAGACTGCAAGATGCAGCGTTGCTGTTGCTGGCAACTTCCGTCGGCTGGGTTGTGCAGCATAATGAGGAGTCTTATGCCACCATTTACAAGGGCCCCGAAATTTTTCCAGGCGCCTACTTGTGAGGTTAAATGTCATTTCTTGTGGATAGCGGTGCCCATGCTCTTAGGTGGGGTGCACCGTCTTTTCCGCAGTATGCTTAAACATCACGGCATATGCGTTGACTGTAATGTGATTCCCGAATAGGTATTCGTGTAATTGCTTTCCTCATCGGCCTTCTTGTCCTGATAGGAGCTCATGTTTGGCGGGGGGAGGCGTAGATGGGGCGCCCTGCTTCAAGAAAAGTCTTGATGCCCATAAATCAGGCAGACCGTGTTTCATCTTCTAGATTCTGGTGCGTCACAAGATCGCGGGATGGTGATGGTTGCGTATTTCCCTGTAGTTGGCGCACGGACCCTCGAAGGGCAACCCCGATTTAGTCGACCACGCGGTCAGGAAACGGCTGGGCTGCGGACTTAGTGAGGGTCGTCATAGAGTCTTGAAATTCTTCTGAAGGGCCTTGATTTCGTTCTGCTCTGTCCTCCTTGCGACCTCTACCCTAATGAAGCGCAAAGGGGGTGACCGTACTTGTATATCACTTGAATCACTTCCCTTCTGATCAGTCTATTTGTCGGGGGTGTCGTTAGTGCGTGTATGTTGTGCTACGGGTTGCAACTGAAGCCTAAACCCTAAACCCTGTACGAGTGTGAGAGCCGAAACCCTGAATCCTAAACAGCTGCTATGGTGTTTCACTCCGTCTTCGGACCCGAGTGTGAGCACCGAGCCCTCAAGCGTTCGCCTCCGAAGTCCCTGACGCACATGGGTAGTTCTCTAAATTAAGGTCCCATGTTAGGTCCCAAATATAGTACGGCCCCCTTATCAAAAGGACCCTAAAAGGGACCCTAATTTAGAGAACTTCCCACATGTCAACATGTCTCGGGGACGGCTTGGAACTCGGAGAGCGCTGTGCCCCTCCAGAGTTTCATTCAGGCTGCTGCCTGCGAGTCCTTGGTGCAGGCAGCAGCACACGTGGGTAGTTGTCAAAATGATGGTCCCCTTTTGGGTCCTCATTATAATACGGCACCTATTATTTAGGGTACCCCACAAGGCACCATAATTTTGACAACCGCCCACATGAGCACTTGGTATTCGCATGTTGGCTGCGCTCCACGTCGTGATGCTTAGCGGCTTAGCAGGCTGTAGGAGTCGCGGCAGTGTGGTCTTTTGCACTGCACCGTCGAAGGCCGGCTCTGCGGCAATCTCCAAGGCCATGGTCTTGTCATGCCATTGAAGTGGAAACGGTTCACCGATGTTGATCGTGGGGGGTAGGGTTCAGTGGTTCGTTCTTACGTGGAATTTGCAGATCGCGGGCAAGATTTAAAAGCGGGTTCCCGCTGGCTGATTCTGCTAGTTTCATGTCTTGGAAACCTGAGTGCTCTCACCTACAGTGCCCTGTGTATCGATGCCCATACTATGGACGCTGTTATCAAGTTATATATCAACGTAGTCCCCACCGTCGTCTTCAGAATCACTATGCTTTTTCTTCCTTTTCTCACGATCACCAAAGACATCGATAACGCCTGACCATCATGGGAGCAAGGACGGCGTCCTTGTGGCCGATGTGCTTTCTACCTGCAGTCCCCTTGGGCGCGGCGGGCTCGGATTCGTTTCCCTTTGAATTCATCAGGGAGAACGTCCAGCTTGAAGCTGTTCAGCTTTTAGTTTTTAGGGGATATGCCTCATCGCCGGCGAGGCTCAAGTCAGGAGGAGAACAGGAGCACAGTCCGCAAGAGCCACGTGGAGCTCATGCGCATGCATGGTTCCGTACATGCAAGCCTGCAAAAGGGTAGCTTCAGCGAAGTGGGTTGATGACGATCCCTCCCGATGCGTCTGCGATTTCCGCAAGATACGGGTCGATTGTTTAGGTAACGGCGATATACCAAGCAACACGTTAAAGACAAAATGTTACTGGAGTCTTTGGGACGAGACAAACAGAGAAGGGGGAGAGAGGCAAGAAGATAGGCGGAGCAAGCAATACCAAAGCCCCGCATCTTCAAGAAGCTTTGCCCAGCTTCAACGCGTGAGCCGGCTGGGTTGCACCCAGCCCCAAACAGTTGAAGTCTAGATCCCAGGCCCAAACGTCTTTGTTGCCTTGCCATGGCAACGTCAGCCACTCTCGCCGTTCTGGCACGCCGCAGGCACATGGAGTGTGTCAGTAGCTGGTTGCTGCACTTGGTATCGGCAACCTGCGGCAAGCAAAGAGTAATTCACCGCGGTGGCAGCTAGCATGTTTCTCTGGGTTCCATGCTGGACAGGCAATCGTTATGGCTTTCTTCTCGCCGGTGTAGTCGTCGTCGATTAGTCCGTTGTTGCAGTGTAGCAGTAGCACCAGCAGCAGCCGTTCTGATAGTGCAGTTGGAAAGGAGCATGTGGGGAATAATGGCTAAGTATTTAGCATCGATGCGTAGACCCAGTGTGTGACAGCCCGGCATAAGCGGAGTGGCAACAGACGAGTCATAGCAATAATTTTTTTCAGTAGTAGTCGTCGTCGTCGTCGTCGTCGTAGTAGAAGTGGTGGTGGTAGTAGTGGTAGTAGTGGTAGTAGTGGTAGTAGTAGTAGTAGTAGTAGTAGTAGTAGTAGTAGTAGTAGTAGTCGTCGCAGTTGTAGTCGTCGTCGTCGTCGTCGTCGTCTTCATGCTGGTCTTGGCAGCCGTAGTAGGAACAGGCAAACCGAAAAGTGGAAAGGATCAGACCATCCCGCGAGCAATGTGCGGAGAGAGACAGAGAGAGTCAGAGACACCTGCGCGCGGTGGAGGGGTAAATCCCCACCACCACAGCCCTGGCGAAAGAAAGAAAGACTGCCGTCGTGCTGTCAGCCTGCGGCTGGCCCCGCTGCTGCTGGGGATTCTTGCTGCCGAGCTTTGGCGCTGGTTGTGGAGGCGCTGGGCACGAAGGTGGGAGCTCGGTTTCAAGCTGTCGTCCTAAGGTGTGGATGACTGTGTTGGGCACTTGAAGATCTTGAAGGTTTAAGACTAACTGTGAGTCGAAGTGATGCCTAGTAAACCATGTGGCTGGCGGGGTGTCTGGCAACACGAGGTCATGCGAGGCCTGAAAAGGTACAAATACGAAGCTTGGTTGTCTTCAAACAAAACCGAAGCACCACATGTTAAGACGGGCGAGAACCGCCATGCTTGGGAACACATCCGTAAGTCCCCGATGCAGCCCCTGAAGAGTCTGAAGAGATCCTCAAAAAAGCCAGAACGGGGTTGCACATGTGGAAGTGCATCTTCCTTGAAGTGACATTTCGGTTTTTGACGAAGCACCTGAATGAATGTGCAGATGCCATCACTGAATGAGGCGAGGGGCTGCCCAGATCATCGGGTTGCAGCTCTGGACCGCTGCACTCAGAACTCGTGGCTATTTTTCAAGAGCATACCATTTAGTTCACCACCAGGGCAGCTCAAGGTAGTTGAATGATGGCACCATGAAGCATAACAGCTTCCGGCAATGATGAAGTGCCGATGCCACTGGCAGAAATACGGCTATGACTTATCATATTGATAGCGTGACAAGAACGCCTAGCACAAGAGCAAACGCCCAAACAAGTCACTATTCTATTTGTTACCCTGCTGCTGCTGTGCATGGTGTTGTCTGTCGGTCTCACGTCGGAGGTCGCTCAGCAGGCCCTTGGCGATCAAGGAAACCAAGGGGGTGCACCGACGGCCAGGCGGGATTCCTGTACCAACGGGAATCCTAGGGAAGTAGTGGTAGTCAGCGTCGTTGTCGGAGTATCTTCGGACCCGAACGAAAGGAATTTGTCCGGAAGGAGCCTGGTGCATGCCATGACCGGACATCTCTCTGCATCACAGACAGGTGTAGACGATGACCTCCGCTTCCAGCAGATCGAGGATGACCCGCGTGATCTGCCGGGTGCTGCAATTGGCAAGGCAGAGGGTAAGCGTGATGGTACTCGTGGCGCTAGTTCGAATTCGTTGGTTGCTATTGCATGGTTATTCTGCATGGAGCCCGTTATGCTTGACTCGCCTGCTACATCATGTGGGTGTTAGACTAAGTTAGACAGAGTGCCGCTGAAAGGCTCAGCTCGGCGCGAGGGGCATCCCAGTTTCTGGGGGCATGAACACCGCGTCTTGACTTCACCGGGTCGCGAGACGATTTGCGATGCCAGCGGCATGCTTGCTTTATGAAGTAAGGTCTCTTTGGATCCGGCATCGACGTTTGTCGAGCTCCTCGTTTGCAGGAAGAGCGGAGATGAACCAGATCGCAATGGCGGCTGGAAATGGTGGCTCCAACAATGAACCAGCAGCAAACTCGAACTGTATTGAACTCGGTCACACTAGTCACCAGTGAGTGCTTCCCAGCAGTCTTGATGGCAATGAACAGGATCAGCTCTGCATAACAAATGCAAACATCAAGGGCAATCCTCCCAGTAGCAGCGTCCACCGTTGCGGGACTAGCCGCTGCTGCAGTGGTGGTGGTGGTGGTGGTGGTGGTGGTGGTCGTCGTCGCCGTCGGAGTGTAGCAGCAACAGCAGCGGCGCTAGCATTGTGAGTCAAGATGGGCCAGTAGCCATCGCAGCCCCGTCTGTCCTAGGTCCTAGGTAGTATTAGGGTTCAGGGGACCCTTCTGAACCCTACTCATGGCTCTCTGAAAAGGGACCTTATTGAGAGGGTCTATATCCCCAAGGGTCCCCCTAATCCTAAATGCTAAAGCCTTGTCATTTTCCGTCAAGGTCCCTTGTCCTTCTTTGTTTCTGCTCGCATATGGGTGGTTGTCAAACTTATGGTACCTTTTTGGGTCCTTATTATAACACGGCACCTATTATTTAGGGTACCCCAAAAGGGACCATAATTTTGACAACTACCCATATGATGCAGCATGTGCCTCAGTACCGCTTCTTTAGCAGTGGCTGTCATTGCCCCCCTCTTTGGCCATCATGCCATCGCAATCGTCACACGCCAGCCGAGGCCTGGCTTGCGCTGCATCTGCAGCGTGGAAAGCGACGTGTATTCGGGTACAATCTGCCCTGAAGATCTCGTTGTGGCCCCGGACTTCTTCGGGAATGCAACGGACATGCAGATGTACGACGCCCGTCGGAATGCCTTGCAATGCAAGGCAAAGGCCTTGCCTGGGTAGTCTTTTCATGCTTCCGTCTGCCCCTTGAACCCTAGGCCCTAAGCTCTTGAGCGAGGGAAAAAGGAGCCTCAACCAAAAAAGACCTCTCATCACTTCGAGGACAAGCTCTTGGTTGAGATGCAGGAGATGACTGCGGAGAAGAGCGAGTCGGAGCAAGTGATGGCTCGTATTCGAGAGTGCCTTCTCTGGTCAAAGCTCTCCCAACCTGCTGGGTTCTTGTGGAGTTTAGTTTAAGTTACCATAATTAATTGGGATCTACATTACAAAATATGGTTTCTTTAAGTGTATTGTGTTAGCTTAAATCAAATTCCTACACAAGAACCCGGCTTGGTAGCCATCAGAAGTCACGCAGTAGGATGCACTGGGAGTCGAAGCCGAGAGTCTGTGACGGGGTGCATTCGCGGAAAGAGGGCCTCGCATCCTGAAGATTCTTAAACGCAAGGAAGGAAGGAAGATAGGCCGGGAAGGACGGGAAGGAAGGAAGGACAGAAGAGAGGGGAAATGACGAAAGACTAACATGTAAAGAGAGAGCAAGGGAGGGAGGAAGGGAGGGAGGGAGGGAGAGAGAGAGAGAGCCCCTACACCACCACAGCCCTGGCGAAAGAAAGAGCCCCATATGCCATAGCCCCGGCGAAAGAAAGACAGAGTTTATGAAGGACAGCCCGAACCACGAAGCCCATCGAAGAGCCAAACGACCGCCAACAGCTCCCAAAGGCGGTTTGTCTCCCGGGCTCCTACTGATACAGGAAGTCGTCGGCAGAATTGGCGCCTACCTCCCCTGATCGTGCCCGAAGCTTCTTATCATTTAAAACCCCAATGGCCCAAGCCCTCTTCCAAATACAGGCTCTATAATAAGCCCTGAATAAGCCATATCTAGCCTATAAAATCCCCGTCAGAAAAACTCAAGAGACCCCAAAAGCCCTGTTCTTACACCTGTTTCAGGCGCACTAAGTAGTTTTGGACAGTTGGTCCCAGGTACTTCCGGCTCGACCGCGAAAGCTGCACTAGCTGCCTCACCTGGCATCAGCAGACGGGAGAGCCGGCATTGAATCTGGGACACGAAGTGAGTCTCCATTTTGTTGGGAGGAAGGATGGGGTTCTTTCTGGGATTGATGGCGTTCATAGCCCCTCTGAAGTGGGACAGACCACGGTGAGCGCAGCACCTGCGCCTTTGTTTCCCATTCCTTCGCCGGTGCACAGAGAGATGGCTCACGGCAGCGACGATCCCTTTCGAGTAGTTTGCATGTAGGGTCAAAGTGAGGACAGTCAAAGATCCGGACTTCGATGCCACGCAGGGTTCCGGCAGATTCGAAGCTGTGGCGATACTTGGCGCAAAAGAGACTGGTGCCAGGGCCTCCTAGTCGCCGATTGAACCCTGTAAGAAGGAAGGTTGATCTTCGCGGGGGTGCGAAAGTGACGAACCGACTGCATCGTGTAGACATTTCCTCTCAGGCTCCTCCTTGATACATTCTCGATGCTACCCAGTCAGTAAATCCTCAGAAGTTTACACCATTGGACTGCCCGAGATGTGAGAGTCCAAGCCAAGGTTCGCTGTATTTGGCGGCTCCTGTGAGCTACGCCTGCAACGTCCAGGGAATAAGCGGGACTATGTGGCGATCCCCTGCATCAACGGCGCCCCAGGTGTAGTTTCAGGAATGACAAACGAAAGCAGCGGCAATGAGAATCAAGACCATGACAAGGCGACGTACCGTAATCAGTTTACATTGACTTGACACGAACATGAGCAGCAAGAGTTGATGATTGTAGGCGTAGTCACCGAAAATGTTGTAGTGTTCAGATTTTTGGCGCGAAGGAAACTTAATCGCTACTTCACCGCACCTTTGCAGCGGTTCAGGGTGCAGAGGCCTTCCGTAGTGAGCCATCACCTATTTATCGACACGCAAGCACAGTCCTCGAGGTGCATTGCATCTGATGGGCGCGGCAGCGTTGGCCAGCCGGGGTCTTACTCGAGACGTAGACTCTATGGGGTTGGGATGTTGGGTTCACGTTTAAGGGACTTTCTTCATGGACGGTGCAAGCGTTTGCTGCGCGCAGCTTCACGTAGCCTTTGTGTGCCCTTTGCACTTTCATTTTTTGTCCCGGACGATTGCATCACTGGCTGATGCAAACCTGCGTCAAGCCTGTGTATTCTTCAGGTGCCTCCAGGCTTTGCGCAGCTCTTCCTTGCACGCTATTGGGAATTTGCGTAGCACCTTAGAATGAGGCACGCTATCTGAGATCGTAGATACTATCCTTGTCCTAGCCTCAGCTAAGCTGCGTGGTACCGGGCTCTTTCATCTCTACTCTACAGAGGATAAATTAAATTCTACTTTCCAGCTAGTTTCGAAACAGTATAGTGCTACTCGGGCTCAAAGTCAAAGGGCAGCACTGAGTTGTCTTTGTAAGCGTGAAAAACCTCTGCCTTCAGATGTAGACTTTACCATTCCAGTTTCTGGTTGCTCGCGGCAAACTCGACTTCTGCACGGTTGAGGATGGCGCTGCGAACGCACCACCTGGGATAACTGGGATAATGGCCTTGTCTCCTTGATCATCCTGGGCCGGCCCTGGGGAATGTCAAGGAGTCGGCAGGGATGTTTTGGTTAATTTAGCTGTTGTTCGCGGAATAAACAGGCTTGTCACTGTTAGGCGCCCATGTGATCGGAAATGTCAGGAGGAGACTGGCCGCAGTGCCGCCGAACCCGGCATCTTGTCCGCAAGGTTGATTGGTCTGATTTCAAGCGGAGTTTTACACCTGATTGCAAGAACTAGACAATCACGTGATGACTGCACCGGAACTGTCGAGTGTACAAGTGCACTCCGGCTTTCTGACATGCAGTGAACATGCGACTTGGAACATGCGCGAGCATTGCAGCGGCATGGCTGCTCGATGCTAGGATGCGAAGCTACTGGGAGTGTGGTGACAAGACACTCGAAGAGGACAGAGTAGGAGTTGTCCGACTCTGTATGCACACGAAGAGCAAGAGCATACTGAGAAGGCTACCTTATATTCGGTTGGCATCATCGCAAGCACATCGCTGGACTGAAGTTGAGCTTTGAGGTGCAACGACAGCAACAGAAACTATGCAAGCGTAAGCGTAGCGCAAAGACCGTACATTGCATCGCATGGAGTCATGGAACTCATGGAACGATTTGTTGCAGTACTAGGTCGTAAACGGCGAAATCAGAATGTTCGTGTGATAGCTTGCCATGTCGCAGAGAATGACAACAGGCCGTAACGTGCCAGCACAACCATTTGTTATCAACCTGCGCTCAGGTTCCACTGCAGATCAACCTTGCCGACCCTCTACATCGCCCGGCGATGCGCATCCGAGTCACACGCCAAGATGTGGATCGACTCAGCACCAACCTCAGTTTTGCGAAGCAGTCATAGCCTGCACCCGGTATGACTGTAGCAAAGCTCGTCACGGTAGTGGTAACTTCCTGGACTATTTTGGGTCTGGGCTGAGTCAAGGCCACGATGATGTGATTGTCATGCCGGAGTTCTTTGGCCGTGCCAACGACTGGGATGCATACTACACGCTTTTGCGTGAGGTCCGTGCGACCTCGGCCGCATTCAAACACGGCAGTCGACAGAACTCTTTCTGCCTGCTCCCTATATTTCTGCGGCTCCTTATGAGAACGGCATGTAACACCCTCCCACCTCCCAAATAGAAGGCCCCTCCATCATCGACTTGGTTTGCCTTACTGGAGGATTCCGTGTGAGCGTCACTGTCGGTAGAGAAGACACACCCTCAGGAAGGGCAGGCCAATGGCATCGATCAAACGAAGTGGGAGTCCTGGCATGAAGGCCTGGGTGCCACGTAGGATGGAAACAGTCCTGCATGACCCATGAAAGGGAGCATGCCATCACTCGCCACTTGTTTGGGGTATTTGAGGTCATGCAGGATTTTGCCAGGCAGTTGTATAAGCTTGCTCGGTCGCTCGTTCACGCACGGTTTTTGATGTTGAGTAAGCCTCTGCGCAAGGTGCCCACCTCCTGACCAAGAACCCCAGCTGTTCAAGGGCGTTCAACGACGCTTCCCGCTTGCATCGTATCCCCGAATGGTGCATTGTTAGCACCTTCGCCTTCATGTCCACCCACAGCACGAAGATGTCGAGGTGCTGGACAGAATCTGTGACCATTTCAGCATTGCGAACGGCCACTTGCGGCACTCGGCGAGTCGCGAGGTTCTGGGGATGCGTGTCTTGACTGAACCGCTGCCGTTCGAGCTGCGGGGAATCTCGCAAGATCTCCGATGCTTCATGGAAACCTAAAAATGGGGGACCGCTAAATAAGACGGCTCTGAAGCTCTTTTTGTTCCTTTGGCGCAGCTCCCAAGCAGGGTGGGGGAATGGGCCGCGGGGCAGTTAGAAGCCCACCAAGCAATCATCGCTTGAGATTGGTAGGAGGATGAAGTGGGGGGCTCCAAACGGTCCTGGAGCGCCTATGTGAACTCGAGGGTTTAGGGTTTAGGGTTTAGGGTTTAGGCAGTCGTGAGAGCTGAACTTCTGCGGGCTCGGACATTCAGGCGATTGCACAAGTCCTGATGCAAAAAGGGTTTAGGATTGAACTCGTTTTGTTCTACACGAGATCATTCGAATACAGGTTTCCGGGCGCCTACATGGACCCACTCCAGGGCCACATGCAGCAATTGGCCTAGGGCAGTCGCAACGGGGCTCTCGCACGCATAGGCAATAAAGAGCAGTGAAGATCATCGGGCTTTCATCTGAGGGGAGCTTTAAGTACAGCAGGTTGCGCATTCAAGATGTTGATATTATGTTACCTTATGTTATAGTATAGTATAGTATAGTATAGTATAGTATAGTATAGTATAGTATAGTATAGTATAGCATGGCATGGCATGGCATGGCATAGTATAGTTCTGAAGCTCTCAGTGGCCCAGGCTTCAACTGGTACAGGGACGGTTCGGACTGGAAACCTTTCCACCACGACGCGGCCGCCTTTAACCCGCGAATGGCCGAAAAGCAGAACTGTGACTTTGCTGCCGGGAGGTGTAATTGGGCTCATTTGTAGTGTAGGGACGTTTGGCTGCATGACCGTGTAGTGTGCTGTCCGAGGTAGGAGAAGCCATAATGCCCAATTTAAAGAGGCTCTTAAACTTTTCAGTGTGCTCCATGACTTCATTGGCTGCGGCCTCGGCGGTGCACCCCAGCCAATACTGTATATACTGTGCATAGAGAGTCGGTCTGCCACTGCCACAATGCCTTCAAATCGGGAAAGCAAACCTCAAGTGTCACCATCTCAGCATGCTCATTTTCTGCCCTATCAACCCTTAATAGGTCTAGCATGCTGTTTCCATAGTCATAGCCAGTAGACGTAGCATGGAAGACAGCGTTTACTCAAGCCCCGACATGTCTCTTAAGGAGGTCTGCGGGTTCCGGCTTTAGGGCTTGGGCCCGACAGCTGTGAAGCTTCTGCAACGACGCATGCACTGGAGTGACGTCTGCGTCCGTTCGTAGAGAATCTTGAAGCAACCATGGAAACCTCTTGAAGCAAGCACTGAAACCTTTCCCAGCCCTTGCTCCTGCAGCATGATGGAAATCATCGCCACAATCGCCACACTTGTCGTACGGCAGTTCTTAATGTCAGAAACACATTCAAAGGCGCTAACATCCACGGGGTCAGAATTGAAAACGTACTCCAAGGTGGACCCAAACAGTTCGGATCCTTGTTTCTGAGGATCCTTGGCCCAGCACTCCTTCTGAAAGCCCCCCCCCCCCCTAAACCCCTAAGCCCTTAAACAAAAAAAAGAGGCGCGAAACCAATGAGGCACCGTGGGCGTCTCCTTCGGATCCTCCAGGGAGCTGGCTTTCCGGAATACGGCCAGTGGTGATTTGCTTTACTTTCCACAGCACCTGGGCCGCAGATGCAGCAGGTGGTAGGAATCTCTGATATTTAGGGGCACCTGGTGTTTAAGGGACTTCATATTTTGATCCCTTTTGACTCGGAGAATGAGGGTTTAGGGCAAGCTGCAGGGGGAGGACGGCGACCGCTGAAACCTCGCAGTGCCCTTTTTTCTCCCCTTGTGTGTTACAAAGTTGCAACTGCTTGATATTCGTTCGCAGGCTTGCTTTGGTGGAGCTTATGAAGTTCAGCAGGGCTTGCAGTGTCTGTGCTCTTCTTGGAAGCTTGATCTCTTGACAATAACCACACCACTACTACTGCACAAGAGACTCTATACGAGCAGTAGCAGCGGCGACAGAGGGTTCCGTACGACCACCGCTGCAGAAGAGGTCTCCGGTGGATCTCAAATCCTGACACCCTGAACCGTCAAGCCCCAAACATTACGCCACAAGCCCAAAAAAAACATGGCCCCAGGAGCAATGGTATGCTCTTCTTCTTTGGGCGAGACGTGAACATCCGCTGGCAGCGGCTCGGCGAAAGAGGAGGACTCGGAATCGGTTGCCTGAGAGCATCTGTCGTACATGTATTCTCTTCTGTCTCTTTACGTTGGATTCTCCTTGCCCATACGTGCTATGGGGCAAGCACACTGCGGCTGTTGTAGTGCCGTTGGCCGACACGCGCTGGATCTCGTCACGTAATGTCGAGAGCCTTGAATCCTACAACGAAAATGCTGCAGCCGGTTGAAATCTTAAGAACCGTAAACCCAAATAGCCTGACAGCAGATGGCTTTAATTCCTAACGGGAAATGCGAGTTTCTGAAAATGGATCTTGCATGGCAAGTTTTCGGAGCACGCGAAAGGGACCGATAGTTTTCTGAAACCCCCAAACGGTAGTTTGTGCTGTAGGCACGGACTGAACGCCCTGCCCTTGGAGCAGCAGAGTGGCAAGGGCCGAATCTCCATCATCCTGCGCCTGGTCTGAATTTCGAATCTACGATAAATATTCTGGTCAAAGTTTACGGTGCCGTATGTATGTAGGTGTGGCAGTGTATATGTGTGTATATATATATATATACACGCACACACACACACACACAAGAAGAGCTTCATGCACCATGTAAGCCCTCGAGACACGCCATGTGGCAGCCCAAAACATGCATGCCTAGGTACATACCTACTTACATACATACGTACATGCATGCGGAGCTCTCTTTATCATTAAGTTCTTGAGTTTTCATTGCACCATGGTTCCGGAATAAAGGCCGGTCTTAACAGAGACAGACGCGCGACTTCCCAAAGAGATGTGCGTGCATTATCCAGAGCATGCGCGAGAAGTATCATTCACATGTGCAGGTTTAGGGTTTAGAGTTCAGAGTTCAGGGAATCCGTTGCACGTGTCTGAAAAATCTTTTCCGTGTGCCTGACAAACCCACCGCCTCGCGCCTGATAATCCCGACCTGTTGTCGATAAATCCGGCGCAAGTGCTTGAGAAGGCCGCTCAATGTGTTGAACTATGGCGCCTGAAAAAAACATCACTTAAATGTACACACACATGCCTACCTACCTACCTACCTACCTACCTACCTACCTACCTACCTACCTATCTACCATTATCTACTTACCTGCCTACCTACCTACCTACCTACCTACCTACCTACCTACCTACCTACCTACCTACCTACCTACCTACCTACGTACCTACCTACCTACCTACCTAACCTAACCTAAACCTAACCTAACCTAAC
>CAJNDV010002113.1:136929-148324 GCA_905221635.1 Symbiodinium sp. CCMP2456
TGCACATATTGCATAGATACATACATACATACATACATACATACATACATACATACATACGTACATACATACATACATACTTACTTACATACTTACATACTTACATACATACATACATACATACATACTTATATACATACATACCTACATACATACATACATACATACATACATACATCCATGCATGCATACATACGTACATACATACATACATACATACATACATACGCATATTGTCACATACGTGCATGCCTGCGTGTCTACTTACGCACGCATGTCTGCATATGACTATCCGGGAGAGCTCAGGGATGGATTTGCTTTCCTTTCCGGCTGGGAGCAACGATTTGGTGAGGTTCGAGCCCAAATGGGAAGGTTGTAGGCTAGCTTTCCTTCTAAGGTCTCTGCCTTCATGGTGTTTACGAAGTTCAGGGGGTACAGAGGTTTCTGGTTTGGATCTCTACACGGGCTTTCAGATTACCCGGGTCCTTCAACACCAATCCTTACGAGGTGGACCCCTGCACCCTAAATGTCGGACTGGAGGTGGGGCCTTTGCCAGCTGGCCATTGAGGAGATGGGGTCACCACCTATGCTGCCACCCCGGGATGATGGCAAGGCGCAAGAAGGAGTTCGGGGCTTGGCTTCAGGCTCTTGCTTAGCTTTGAGCCTTCAATTGGCAGCCAGGCAAGTTCGCATGGTTTCCACGCAGTCCCGTCGACACTGCGCTTGTCGTAGGATGCCTTGTTCCTGGTTGATGTCAGCATAAGCGTGGTGCGCTCCCCTCGAGGGCAAGGGAAAGGGCAAAACCAAAGATGCGAGACGAGAGCCTGGCAGGACTCTCGGCTATTTTGGCCCCAGCCGTCAGACTTTCCCCTTGTGGGCATGTCAAGTTTGTCCCCAGCCTGCCTACCAAGGAATCTCCAGATGGGCCAGCGGCGTTTCAGCAGCCGCCCACATGGAAACGGTTAAGACTGAGCACAAACAAAATGTGCACTTAGCTTGGCGCACCTTGAACGAGCAGGCTGCTCGGCATGTTGTGATGCAGCCTGCAGCCTGCAAGTTTCGAAAATGAATTTCGTTTAAGGGTCATGAGTGCCAGGATTCCCTGTGCTTGACCTTAAGGGTGTCAGGAGACTGATGTTCCAACTCTTCGGCAGCTGCAGTCCGCAGCCTGAGCCTTGCAGGAGTTCCTCTCGCCTCTTTTGCCATCACCTCTTTGTACAGCCTCGACAGACGCTTGAGCAATGTTTAGCCATCAAAACTTTCACCGGCACAACCACCATCATCGTTGCCACTGTCGTCTTCGTCCTGTTTGTGGGTTTGTCGCAATCATTATCCTAATCGTCGTGTTTCTGGTCATTAGTATCCCTCAGATCATCCTCCTTAACCCCGTGTTCAGGGCTATGTCCAGGCACATTCGAACACGCAAGCTTAATCATGCAATTTTCGCCTAGCTCTGGGGTTCTAAGGCCGGACGCTCCGAAAGAGAGAGATCTTTAAACACAATCCAGATGATGCTCGTCATGTTCGCTACGCGGGCCCCCTCCGAGCGTCCAATCACTCGGTAGACCTGGTTTCTGCAGCCGGACGCTCGGAGAGAGAGCTTTGAACACAATCCAGCTGATGCTCATGATGCTCGCCACGCGGGCTCCCTAAATCCGTCCAATCACCCGATCGAGCTGCTGCGCCTGCTGGGGTTCTATGGCCGCACGCTCGGAGACAGGGAGCTTTATAGTATAGTATAGAGACAATCCAGTTGATGCTCATGATGCTCGTCCCGGGGACTGCCTAAATCCGTCTAATCATTCGGTCGAACTGCTACGCCTGGTTGGGTTCGATTGCCAAACGATCGGAGAGAGAGTTTTAACCACAGTGCAGCTGATGCTCATGATGCACGCCTCACCACCGCCACCACCACCCGCTACGACGCCAGTACCAGTACCAGGACTGTCAACTGCCTACCGCCACCACCACTCCCGCCGCCACCATCACCAACACCAATACCAGCAACAGTACTTGCGAAACCAGCAGAACAACCGCATCAGCAAGAGCCACCACCTTCTCATGCCGACCCGCTAAATCACATTCATCACTTGAACACTCTTGACAGGTTCGTCGCTGTTGTAGCGATGACGACTATATGGCTGCTAGAAGATATCAACAACACAACCTACACTCACAACCAAGCCAATATCAATCTCGCGAGCAACCCCAAGAATGGATCATAAACATGCCTTCACTGTAATACACCATTGTATACTGGAATATACTGTGAGATACTATCGTGCACTATAATATATGACCGGGTACTATAGCACATCTACTCTAGACAGTAATGAGTATAAGATGTTCGTAGAGGGCAGGGGGACCCACAGATGTTTGGTAGGCTTTGCCTCGCCAGCCCTCCGCTGTCTGCCTGGCGTGAGATGGCAAAAGGTACCGACATGTTCAAGCCGTCAAACCGAACTAGTAGTATGCTAGTATATCCCAAAATCAACATGACATAGATTATTATAAGGCAAGATGAACATTATAGTCGTACTAAATTTTGAAGATTAACAGCACTCAAACCAGAGTTGCAACTACACCGCCAGTATGTTCCAACACAGGAGCAGGCCTGCAAGTTGAAGGTGCCCTCGAGTTCCTTTAGAGTTGGGACCACTGGGGAGCGAGCCCAAAAGAAGCGCCAGGCTGTTTAGGGCTGCATACTTGAGGTTGATTTAGCCCATGTTGAATTCCGGACTCTTCGTTGGTGAGCCAAAACAAGCAACCGGTGCTGCGCTGGAGCGTCCCACAGTTTGAAGAAGTTCACAGGCCACTTCGCAACTTGTCGCACCATGCTCATCCATCTGTCTGGAGTCTTGCAACGCCGATTTGGACTATGGATCCTGAGCATTTGTAGTCATTTGTATCCTGTTGCACTTTCTCAGGGCCCAAAACAGCGTCCAGAACCAGAGGCTGGAAAATCGCAGCTCAGCTCCTGCAAGGAAGCGAGGAGGAGGAAGAGAAGCCTTGGGGAGTGCAGGGTGTTCGCAAGGGCCCTTTGGAGGATGACCAAGAAATCCTAAACTCCGAGACCCTGAGAGTTTCGGGTGTAGAGTCCCTCAGACCTCGGCGCGAATTCCAGCTGATCTTCGGCTTAGCTCCGCACTCGAACCCAAGAACGAGCTGGTTCGTTGAATCGAGGTTCCCATGTCACGAACAGGCTACTGCAGCCAGGACATGCAGAGGCTCCGAAATGAAAATCAACCCCGATGCGTGCCAAGCCCAACGGGAGCTTCCGGAAAAGTACAGGACCCTGGTATAGGCTTTCAATACTTAGTAGACTTAGTAGGATCCTTATGAATGTAAGGACCCCGAGATCAGTTTAGGGACCCCTCGTTTTAGGAAGCCCCCACATCTCTAGCTACATCCCAATGCAGGACTTGCTGGATCTTGTTCAGTGCAACGCAGTCATCGCCGCAATCGCAACGAGCGATCTGCCACATCCATGGGTGTGGCTCTTACACAATTGATTTTGGGTTTGGGCTTACCCTGCGGCTTTGAGGTTTCGGTGTTTCTTGCATGCACACGTGTAGGAGGGGATGAGTGGATGGCGATCCGTTTGCAATCTTTTGCATCCTCTCCCCTCCGGTTGGCACTCCGTTCACTCCATCTAACAAAACGGATCCAATAGTTATACGCCACAAGAAGGCATCCTACCAACCTCATATTTCGTGGCTTAAGACTGAAGACATGCCATTTTTCCAGGACCCGCCCCAGAGGCGATTTGCCAACTCCACAGATCGAAGCGGGCACAGGCGTTTCATCGTAATCGCGTCGGGGCGGCCCCCAAAAGAGGCAAACGCGTATCGCAAGATCTCAGGTCACTGCCTTGCGGCTCTTGGATCTTGAGAGGGGCCTGGGCCTTCAGGCACAAGAGTCTGCAGGAGACCCGCAAGTTTCAGGAGTCTCTCACTCTTCGGTTTTTTAGGGGTTTACATGGCCTCTTTTGTAGCAGTTCCTGCAGGGACTACTACTCAGAGTTACTACTCTTTATCAGCTCATCTTTATTCTAGCTCTAAGAAACATGTAAGTTAAGACAGCTGCCGAGGAGCCACGCCGACTCTGTTTGTTCCGTGCGGCGGAAAGTTCATTGTGCCCTTATATTACTACCAACATGTAATGTCGCAAACCCGATTTGCTCAAAGTTTGGTCGGCCAGTCTCTCTTGTTGACGACTCCTTCCTTGTAGTTCAGGTTTTGCTGGGTTTTATCTTGATCGCCCTTGCCAACCTCGTGAACATAGTGCGGTACGTTTCTTCGCCGGAGTTGCAGGCGACTAATTCCCACCGCTTAGCCGCCAAACACCAACTCGTGGACGTGGAGCGAGCAGATTTGGTTCTGGCAGGTGGATGCCGTGGCTTTGAACTCGGTGATCAGCAGCGCGGGCTCGTCGTTCAACAGTCACTGAAGTGCATAGCATCGGTGACTGGAAGCAGCAGACCTGTAGCGAACCAAAACCCTGATGATGGTAACGGTAGCAGCACAGCGAAAAATGCTACACGCGAAGCTCACGTGCATGTGGCCATAATGAAACCATGCACAACGTTTTAAATGCCTGGGGTAGCTTCGAGACGCCGCACGCAATCGTAGTCGCATCAGCATCCGCAAGTAAAGGCGGAAGCAATACAGTAGCAACATCAATCACGGCCTTTGATTGAGCAAAAACTCGATGCTGGTATTTGCCAAGGAGCTTTTGTTAGCAGCCTTTCTGAGTGCCAGGCTCCTGTGGGGAGACGGAGGGCATCGTAGCCTGGCAGTGCCACGCCAAGTCTGAAACCTTGCAGCCGTGCTCACGGAATTTGCTCATTTAATTCGGTCGTGATGCCGGGAGGATGCATTCGACTACCTAGCTACACTAGATCTGACTCTATGGGAGTGCCCCAGTCTACATGTACCGTCGATGGTTCAAATCAACGCAGCACCGGCCAAACAAGGACATTGATCTGCCCCCTCCGAGCTGTGACAAGCTGGCAAGCATCGAGTCCGATACAGACGTCGTGGAATAGAGTGAGTTTCCAGAGGCCTCGCAGTACAAAGTGGCTGCAGCCGCTACGATCGCTTGCGCTGCAACGGCAAACATCAAGCATTATGACATGTCGATGTTGAGGTTGAAGCAGCAACGTCGTTATTGGTTTATGTGAGAGGAGATCTGATGCAATGCTGTTCGCCACTGCATCATACCCAAAAAAGACTTCCAGATGCACAATCGAATTTGTTGTTTGCAATCTCCAGGGTCATATACAAGGCTCATGTGTTCAACGTGTGGCTGCTGTTTTGAGTGTAGCGCCGTCCTGCAGTTCAGGCCGGAGCTTGGGATGTTGCTGGTAGAGATAGATATCCAACCCTAGGCCCTAGGCCCTAGGGGCGCATTGATAGTTTCGGCCTCTGTTTTCGTTGGTATGGTCGGTCCTCATGTCGCCCAAGGGTCTGGGCCATTGGGCGCCACGGAAACCCAAGCCCGAAACCCCCGTGTTGCAGTCGGAAAAGGATGATGTTTAGAATTACTTACCAAGCACTCCAGACTACTTATGTTCTTTTTACAACCGTTGTGGCCTCCGATGAGGCGCGCCTTGGTTCTCTGCGACTTGTCCTCGCCGTTGCGCCGCAGCCCGAGTGCAGGTGGAGTAGGTCGCTTCGGCAGTTACTTCGGAAGCCCCTGGCGTCAGCATGGTAAACTCCATTTCGAAGTTTCTTGAAACGCTCAGTCGCTTCTCTCAAGCACTCAGTGGGACCACTGCCGTCACTCCCACTCGACTTGTCCTAGGCGTTGCTTTGCACATCTGATTCAGTTGTTTGCTACAAGTCCATAAGATGGCTTCGTTTTAGGGCTTAGTTCCCACTGAGCATCTGGATCGTGTAAGGCGTGCAGCTAGACATCATCGGCCACCCTGGCAAGATTATGACCATCTTGAGGCGGAGAGAGGGTCGGGGGGGAGGGTGGAGGGGCGGCCGAGCGACGGCATTTCATGTCCTGAGCTGGTGCTGCCGTTTCGTGCTCAAGGGCTGATCTGCTTTGCCTTTAGCTCTGGGCCTTGCGATCTGGAAGGGTTTCTTATCTCAGTCGGTTTTTTGCCACGACTGTTCTTGGTCTTCCGTGCTTCGCACAGCCCAAAGCGCAAAGCTTTCAAGTCTCAGCCTCTTGGATGCTGCACGTGGTCTCCTTAACGGGCGAGAAGGTGCTGGAGGTGGGCCTTGAGCTGCTCGGACCCTCTTGGAGTTTCGGGGCTATGGCCCTGTGCGTAGGTTAGCACAAGCGAAGTCAATCTTGTGTTGCAATAAATGGTTTAGGGTTTAGGGGCAATAAACCTAAGCCTTGTGTGATGTAGCCTGGATGGATCGGTATGTCAAGGCTGTATTGCACCAAAAGACTTTTGTTGTTTGGTGGTGTGCTGTGTCATGTAGCAAGCAGCAGCTAGTAGTCGGTATTCTATTTTGTCACGTCATGGTATATCATGCTTTTGTATGCAGGTTTACTCATGGTACTGGCCATCCCAGATCTCGTCAATAAAGCGGCGAAAGCCAGAAATTTCAATTCATTCAATAGAGCACAGATGGCCATAATATATGTATATATATATATATGTATGTATATATACTGGTTTCGAAGCTTTCCAGTATAGCAGCTATTTTCTGGCATCTAGCATGAACAGTTTGTACACCGGAGGGAGCAGTTTCAGACCTCCTTCCTGCCCATGCACCAAGGGAGCGGGAGAAACTTGCCACAGAGGGTCTTGGCAGCTTCGTCAAGCGACAGCTGTGTGAGACTCTCGGCTACATGACGGCCTTGGATCTGCGGTGTTTTGCCGCAAAAAAATAGTGAACAGCGAAGCCTTCAGAGAAATGGTCATCTGCCGCACACGGCAGGCTCGGAAACTATGGGACCCTAACATAGATGCGATATCGTAGAATTCTTAAGTTGTCAGGACCCGAAGGTACCCCCGAGATCAAGAAATGCCTCTTCCTTTGTAACGTATAAACTCAGGGCTGCGACCTTCAAGTCTGACTTTGGGTGCAACTGAAAAGTGGTAGCGGCGCTTTTGCCGTGCGAGCATCCGCCGTGGAGACGATGATTCTCCGTCCAGGCGAGTCTGTCTTTTGGTCTTCGAGTCGTCGCAGCTTGTGCATCCCTCGTTTTGTGATCTAAGGGGTTGCTAACTTTATCCAAGTTAGGGGAATTGCAAGCTTGATGTCGCAGCATATTTACACCCCTTCGCCCTCATTAGGTTCTTGGTTTAGCTGCCAAGAGTAACAGTCATCAGGATGACAGTTGTTGCCATCGTTTGAGCTATCATTACGGTTATTACGAATATTTTTATTACTAATAATTGTTGCTGTTATTTGTGATTTTGAATATTATGAGTAGTACAGTTTGTTATGTGCCATTTGCTATGAGAATTATTAGTACTACCGTGCCCTAAATAGTAGGATCCTTACTATAAGGAACCCAAAATATGTGCATTACCCTAAACCCTAAACCCTCTTGCAGACCTTGCCAGGCTTGTCCGAGTGTGAGTGTCAAAAAAACCCTAAACCCAAAACCCTAAACGACTTGTCAGCGAAGCGGGTGGGAAAAAAGCCCTAAATCCCCAAACCCCGAAACCCTAAACCCTTAAACCAAGGCTCCAAAGCATCACCAAGTTCCAGCAGCGTCTCCTACATGGGGACACCGAGGGAAAGGTTTAGGGAGGGTTTAGGGTTTGAGGTGCAGGGTTTCGGGTTTACGGTTCAGGGTTTCGGGTTTGGGGTTTAGGGTTCGGCTTAAGCTTCAGGGTTCAGGGTTTGGAAGTTTTGGGGCTTATTGAGGGCTTTGGAGCATGCGACAACGAGTTGCGTTGGACGACGGATTTGGCCAATGTCTGGGCACGACACATGAGCCTCCTTCGCCCAGCTTCCCCCGTCGGGCGGAGACACTATTCAGCTGACTTGCCTATAGTCTCCATGGTAGTTCCTTTTTTGGTTTAACCAATTATATATTAAGGATTTCTTAAGGTATCCCCCAAAAGGAACTACAATGGAGACTATAGGTAATCGAAAGGGCATCGCAGCCTGGTGACTTGACCGGCTCTTGCCTTCTCAGCTTGGCACACGAGCCCGAAAGCCCGCACTGGAATCCGTTTGTCATGTGAGCCACCTGTCGTCATAGGAGGCATCCACTTCTGATCGCGTAGTTGGCTTGGGCGTCTCTGTCCTATCAGAAGCGGAGCAAGCCTCGTCCAGAGCATCCGAGTGCGACTGTGAAGCCCTAAACCCTGAAACAGAAACCCCCCCATCAAAAAAGCACAGCTACATCAGAACCAACCCCCCCTGCAGGACAAAATCCTGCCCGACGATGCGCTGTGGGAGGACGTCGGCCGGCCGGAGGCACAGAGAGCCCGCGTACTTTGTGCAATGGAAGGAATTTAATTCGCCAGATGCGCTCAAAGACAGACACCAATCTGCATATCCATGCAAATAAGAGCCATACATGAAGGCATACATACATACATGCATACGTAAACACCACACACATACTTACTTACATACATGCATACCCAAACACGCTTGTATGTACCTGCATACTAAGTGCACCTGCTTACAAACCTCCAAAAATACCTGTGCCCTCGGAGTGGCGATCTCTGCGGCGAGCCCTCGAACATGGCGTTCCATGTCTACTTACTGCCCTCTGGTCTGTCGGAGTGGTGCATAATAGAGCTCCCAGTGGGTGCATCGTGTGGAGGGACATCAAACTTGCAGCTGTCATGAGGCATGCTTACGCGCTGATAGTTTGGGCCTGTTACCTCGTATGCCGATGTTGGAGCGGCTATTCGCGGTACAGCTTCTCATGACAGATGCTGATTTGCAGGCACTCTTAGGTGAGCCACAATCGCTTCCGCAGTGTGCTTCAAGATTATGGCTTTGCCAGCGGCTTTGCCTCGAGTTTATTTGCTTGCAGAAACACGGTCTCCACATGTGGCTGCTTTCTTCATTGGCCTTCCCGTCCTGACATGGGTGAGGGGTGGAGCGGCAGGCATAGCTGTAGAGCCCTGCTTCAAACAAAGACACCTGCAAACATATTTGCACATGCGACTACATGCGTTTATCCATCTATTTGCACATGTACCAGGAGTGTCGAACAGATGGGGTGGCAAACACAGGAGGAAAAATAATGTATCACTAAAGCCAGTGTCGGGAGCCTTGGGGACAGTTTCTAAACTCGGAGAAACTAGGGTCAATGAAATTAGAGCACTAGTTACTAGTTATTCGGTCAGGGAGAGAAACATGCGGGTTGAGATAGCATTCGAAGCAGGGGTGCATGGGTCGTCGGTTGAGCAGGCCAGCAGCATTGAGTTTGAAAATTGGAGGTTCGGGCTGACGTCTGCGCAAGGATATGAAGTTCTGGCGCTCTGGGTCGTACCAAGATCATAACAAAGAAGCTCTGAAGGAAGCATCGCCTACAATCGTCCGCGCCGAATGTCCTTAATCCACAGGCGATCCACATCATCTTCGGTCAGTTGGTGAATACCTTTTCCAAGGACACCGGGACTGCGCACAGAAGCGAGATTCACCACTCCACGAATCGAAGTCTGAGGTGCTGGAATTCACATGCTTGTAGTGCTGATTGCCCATCCCAGAAGAGGAGCTGCTGAAAGCATCAAGCAGTGGCGATGCCGAAGCTGTGCTAAGCGCAGCTCGGCTGGCTTGCTATATGACCGAATTTGCAGAACTACCCATATAGAACCCTTATAGCACCCCTTATAGAAACCCTTATAGATCCCTTTTAAGGGACCCTAATATAACCGACCCAGCAGCCTCTAGCCGCGACTTTGGCCCCGGGACCTGCCGCTCTCTAGCTACGCTCATGCCGCAAAGTTCAGTGCACACCGAACATGCAGAAGTTCGGCTCGCCTGCATCATTTTTGAGTACTGCTAGTATTCCGCTTCTCTTATTGCTACATAGTGCTACTCTTGCTTGTTGACCTACTTGCTGGGCCTTAGACTGGGGAAAACCGTGCTGCTGCTAGTGTCTGCGCCAAGTCCTGCCAAACAGCTATACAGAGTGTTGGTGCAACAACTGCCCCTGCGGATCGTTTGTTACTTCCCCCTCTGATCTTTGCTTCTGTCATGACAATCAAAACAAACTTCGCGCGGAGTGGGACGTTCCGGTGGGAACGTTTGCCTACAGTGGTTGTGTGCTCCGTCACATGCGACCCACTATGTGCGAAACATGTTGCCCCCAAACTTCTCATACCTAGACCAGGGGCCCTGCAGTGCTGGCTGTGTGGCTGACACCAAATCTAATGATCATGCTTGCGGTTTTATCGGTTTTATCTTCTTGTTGCATTCCTTGATTCGTTTAAGGGCTACTTTCCAGCGGATAAACATGTCACACGTACTGATGCTGTTGCTGGTCTTGTTCATACGACTTCTGCGTTGTTGCTAGGCAGCATACCTGCAATCGAGAAGTGCTGTCGCTGTCAGGTGCTGCAGCAACTTCAGGACAGGGCCGTGGCCTGGGTTTGGGTGTAGAGTCGGCGATTTGGCTCGGGTTGGGGGCTTTGGTGTTCAAGGCTGAAGGGTCTCAGCTTATCCTATTTTTTGGGTGGCTCCTTATTATAACTACGGTATCACGGGCCCCAAAACCCTATTCTAGTCATTCAGGGCCCCCAATATAGAGCCCCATAGTGAGCCCCATTATAGATCTCTAACAACACCTTAAAGATCCCTTTAAGGGAGCTCTGTTCTAAGCATAAAGCGCCCTTTTTTGGGATCTTTCGAGGCTTGCCTTCCTTCGAGTTGTCATCTGGTGGCCCCAAACCCTGGCCAGAACCCCAAGCTCTTTATGGGAGTTTCCGAAAATAGGGGGTACCTTATTTGGGGGTCCTTATAATAAGGATCCTATTATTTGGGGTACTATATTAGGGTCCCCTATTTTCTGAGACCCCCTTATTGAGCCGACCCCTGGCCACCAGCAGAATGCCAGAATGTAGTGGTGGGAAGACTTCGTAACTACTATAGTCTGTAGTATATTGTTAGTATTAGTGCAACATACCCCAAAACCCAGTCTAATTGTTGAAGATCTAATTTTGTCAGAGGCTGTCCCCCGCTTGCCGGTATGTTACATCTCTCACTGGATCCACGTGGATTGAAGATATGGCTTCGCAGTAGCTCCCTACTGTGTTTCGTAGATGGTTAGTGTATGTTATTGCTTCGTGTCCAGGTCGCAGTGTTGAAAGGCAAATGTCCACACGTGGGTGTCTACGAGAGAATTGCCAGGGACGGATTTAGGGAGCCCGCCGGGCGAGCCTCATGAGCATCAGCTGGATGGTGTTTAAAACTCTCTCTCTCCGTTCGCTCGGCCTTTGAACCCACAGCAG
>CAJNDV010002113.1:148715-183899 GCA_905221635.1 Symbiodinium sp. CCMP2456
TCATGAGCATCAGCTGGATTGTGTTTCAAACTCTCTCTCCGATCGCTCGACCTGTGAACCCGCAGCAGGCGTAGCACTTCGACCGAGTGACTGGAGGGATTTAGGGAGCCCGCCGGGCGAGCATCATGAGCATCAGCTGGATTGTGTTTAAATTTCTCTCTCCGAGCATCCGGCTTTTGAACCCACAGCAGGCGTAGCAGTTCGACCGAGTTGTTTGTTTTCGGGAGGCATTGCTGGATCCACTCTTCTTGCGACATGCGCCTGTTCTGTTGCTGATGATGATGATGAAGTTGTTGTGGCTAAACTAAGTCTTCAAGCTGTTGGAGCAGACGTGGCGACCGGACTGGCACCAGGCCATTTTTGTGTTGTTGCCTTCTTTCGAGCATGTTAGCGACTTGCAGCCAGCATCTGCGCATCAACATGAAGGGTAACGCATGTGAGACAGATTACGAAGGATCTTGTGAAGCCGACAGAGTTCGTCAGACGATTGACTGCCTGTAAGTCGTCACACCTCTATGACGCAAGGAAACCTACACACTATTCTAAAGGCAGCGGCTTCGCAGCACTTTGCGCAAAATGGTGGGGCTTATAGTGCAGCAAGACGACGCTCCGTCATGTCGAGGATCCAAACTGCTGCAACCTCCAAGGGGATTCGGCTCTTCTACAAGCAGCACGACGTGGGCACTCGGGCATCTCGGAGCGAGGATGTTTCATGGAGGCTTGGGGGTGGACACCGTCTATGCTGTACCGTCCTCCACCCAAATATGAACCTGAGGCATCCCGCCCTTCCAAGCCTTACTTTTTGATCTGATCATTCTAGTTTGCCTGACCCTGAGATGCGATCGGATCCTCAACCAGTCCGAGTTTGGAAAGCGGGATTTCTGTTGGGACTGGCGGATTTCTGTTGTGACTGGCGATGTCTGTTCTTATAGGTTGTATCAGTTGTATCAGGTTGCATCTGCATGGGTTCCCATGCCTATCCTGTGCTAGTACTCCCTGTTTTTGCCCATCCCTTCCCCCAGAGGTCAGCCCCCACCCTGAGGGCATACACGTTAAACCGTTAAACGGGCTTGGGGGGGGTTGATTCTGGGAGTTTGGACTTCGCCATAGCAGTTCTCGGTTTCGGGGGGGGGAAGGGCCCCAAACTCCTGTCCGAAAATGCTTCAGGGGTTTATGAACCCTAACGAGTTGAACCGCCCGAAACTTCGGGGGGACTTGTGTGAGGGCTTGAGGCATCCGGAAAGCGCAGGGTTGAACGGTTGAGGGCAAAGGGCTGTGGGGTCTTCCGGGCTTGTGCTTGCGTGTAGTTTGAAGTCTGTCTTCTTGAGACTTGGCGCGAGGATAGTCAGCAATTCCACTGTGTTCTCTGGTTCGTGGTTAGACCTCCCCACCTAGGCCACCCTGAATCTTCTTGTCTGTTGCATCCTGCCTGCAACCCGTCAGCAGCACCGGCTAAGGCGTGGTGGAAGTGCTGTGCCAAGCGAAGGCCGCCTTGGACGGAGAAGCCACTCGTTTTCATAAGAGGCCCTACCTTAAGCACCCAAAACCTACTTTTTTGTAGGGTCCCTATAAATCCCATATTAGGGTTTATAATAAGAACCTACAAAAAAGTGGGTTTTGGGTTCTTAAGGTAACTTCCCAAGTGATGGCAAAAAGGGTTTGGGGCTTTAGCTCCGCGGGGTGTTGCAGGCTGCATGCAGAAAAGGATCCCCCGGGATCAAAAAAGCTTTGGATCCGAAATTTTCCATGATTGCCAGGCTGGAAGGGTCGTCAGCACATCCTCGGCCATGACATGTCCGTATATGTTGTGAGATCAGATCGGTCGGATCTCTGGGTAGTGAGGATGCTGCCGAATGCTGCCTGCCTGCCTACCAACCTACCTACTTACCCACCCATCCTACCCTTTGTCCGCCCATCCGCCTGTCACGTGTCTTAGTCCTGCCTGATGGATTGACACCATGACTGTTTGACCGCAGTCCGAGGATGTAACGTGTGACACATGGATGTAGATCCGGCAAAAGCCATGCCCTCGATTTCCGAGCCCTCGTGACTCGTGCGACCTCAAGAAAGATCTGCAAACGGAAGGACGCTCATTTTGAGGTCCTTCACAAAAGCAACCTGATTTGAGAAAGCCGCCGGGAAGGGACAGGCTCACGTGAACCCAGGTTTTGACGCACTTCAGACGCACTTGATTCACTTGATCTCGCTGAGGATATGCAGGGCAGGGTGCCCCTCGCTGTGGCTGCGGAGTGCAACCACCCAGAGGTTGTTCGCCTCTTGCTGGACGCGCGGGCGAATTCCAACTTGAAGGACCACGAGGCATCCGAAATCCCGCACCTCGCGTGCTGTCATAGATCCGTGCACTGCGAGATGGAAAACATAGATAGCAACCGTCCTAGTGGCATGTATGGCAAAAAAGAAAAATCCTGAACAGTATCCGTCTGCTAAGCTGCTAGACCGTCCAGTAGCTCGTATAGGCATAGTACTCAGTATTCCTTTTTGTAGCCCTTACAGTAAACTTTAGCAGCGGAAAGTCTTATAGCAATCCTTATAGTACCCCTTATACTAATTTACAGGAAATCTTAGGTTACCAAGCTGATCTGAACAAAAAAAAAACCGCCATGGTTTCGCAATGGAGCGCTACTCTGACTCTCTGGTGGGCAAGCTACTGGGTGCATTCGTGAGTTTTGTGAGGACTGCATTGATGGTGTGTCCACTACAGCCCTGATGGTTACAATGATTCCGTTACAGAGCAACAGATCTTGCTGGCTGACCAACAGTTACAATTTCTGGCTTCATGGTGAAAGCTGACAACATTCCTCGACTGCGAGGCTCATTTCTGACTATGGTGCTACATGTTGCAGGTCAACAGCCCTGAAAAATAGGGGTCCCTTGAGATCTCAACTGGCCCTTATGATGCGTCCATGTGGATGGGTGTTTTGGATGAGGCTGCTGACAGTATGCATAGAGTCGCATCTGGCTGGAAATGCGCGTGAGTTTGGCGGGTAGATGTCGTTTGGTTACTGCCTTTGATGAGTTGATTCGACATTGTACCTGGATGCTGTGCCTGCTCGCAGCAGTGGAATGTACACAGCTTTTGCTTTGGAGATGAAGGGTTTCTGCGGAGGATGACAGGGCGACGAGAACCACAATGAAGATCGAGTGAATGGATTGGGAAGCCTTGAGTGAACGGACTGAGAGAAGCTTAACAGTGATGGCTCAGAAACAGCATTTTGCTGGAGCTGTAGCGTTTTGGAAGAGTGCAAGTGCGTTGTTGTTGATCATCAACGCAAACTTACTTTGGTTCAGATGTTGTGGACAGTCTGTAACATCTGATTGAACTGTGGCGACCGATAAATGTTGGTTTGCTTAATCACTGCATCCACTGTACACCCCAACAAACCTCGCCGTGAGCATAGTTCTCTGCAATGCGAGAGGGAAAAAAGCCTAATCCCGGTTCAGAACTCTGCAATGCAGGCTCGTCCTTGCTAGGTGGGAGGGAAAAAAAGACCTAAACCGACGCCAGGCTCCTGGTGGAAGACCTGGCGAAGCGCCGCCGCGATGCCTCGCAGTTAGAGTTGGCGCTGGGCCTTGGAAGTCCAGATCCAGGCCGGTGGTCCTCCTTTAAGGTTTAGGGTTTAGCTTTTTGTTTTTTGCTTCCTGAGGGGTGTTGAGAGGGTGTTTCGGAGCATTATTGATAGGGTGTTCATAGGGTTGTATGGGAGGTTAGATGAAGCTGTTCTGAACTACAGGGTTGTATAGGGGGTCGAGAAGTACTCGCAGGGTTTATTGGGTTGCTGTGCTTTGTATGGTCTCCAGCAGGGCTGTGTAACGGCTCCGATGCCTTTGTAGAGTTAGACGCTAATCTCCCCCCTAAACCCTATTCCTGTTATTAAGCCTGAAGCAGAAGGACGTGGTAACACATGGCAAACCAATGCTTTGATTACACCTTTCTTTGCCCAAGACACCAGCCGAAGGGGTTGAGGAAGTGCCCAACTATTTATCCTTCCAGTGGTCGGGTGTCAACTGATGCTGATGGCACGAAATGCACAGGTTCAGATTCGGGGTTGCAGAGTGTGGGTCCGGGAGTGTGACGAGCATCACGCTGGTGAGCGGAATCCTTGAACCCCACAGTGGATGATACCTCAGAGTATTCCCAAGAGAGCACACCCTCGACCCCCAAAGCCTGAATATGGAGCTGAAAAATTGGTGATCGTATCCCTCATAGTCCTTATGTATCCACGCTATAGTGACGCATACCCTCAAGACTCAAGTCTACTCTAACTATGAAGTCCCAATAGGCCCTAACAAACTCGAAGCCGGTCGAATGGACGCGAGGCTTGGCAGCCAGCATTCCAGCGGGCCCAGGCAGACCAACGGAAACTAGTTGCCAGATTCATATAACCAGGTTGTGTCAGTCAGTAGAAGCTGTGAAATGGCAACAAGACTATGCACAATGCACTGACAAAGTTCTGTTCGAATCAGCATGGTAGCCAGCCGCTTGCGGGTCGCAAACCAGATGCCCAGAACTCGCAGGCTATCCAGGTATGCGGCCGCTGCCATAAGCTGCCGCGGCGCCCACCATGGTCCTGCCACGGTTGAAAGATCACTCGCCGAGTTAAAAAAGATCATGTCGGATGCACTTGGTGTGCTGTGGTGGATGGTGTTGCTTGACGTTGTCTCGGTGTTGTCCACATAGCTGAAGGTCCTCCCGAGTTTGCAGCCATACCGTAGCAATAGCAGATAATACAGGAGCCTTAGTAATTTTGGCTTGGGTTTGGGGGTACCTTATCCTGTAATTATAATGAGAAGCCCCCAAAACACTATTCTAATTATTAAGCCCCACAAATTCTACCATGCTTGAATTACGGAACCTGAAGCTTTCTTCAGGTAGACCCGTTTTGCAGGTTGGCCTCGGCAGAGTGCTCTCGATTGCTCCCAGATAAGAGGTCTTCCTTTTCGAATCGCATAGCTCAGAAAAAGCTGAGCCGATCAGCAGACTCCATCTCCCTAAACCCTAAACCCGGAACCCAAACCCTAAACCGGTACTAAGGATGATTTCCTCAGAAAGAATGCCAGCATGCTCAGCACGGAGGCCTGCAGCAGACATGAGCTGGTGCAATCCCAATAAGTCAACGTCCTTACATAGAAGCCTGAATACTTAACAACATTGTTCCTGCGCGTTCCTTATTTTGAACCCTATATCAAGCTCTTTGAATTGAAGTCTCAGTATGTTGGATCTTGACCCTCCCGAAGCAGGGTTGGTGTTTCCTGGGCAGGCCAAAGATCTCTTCAAAAATATGGGTGCAGAAGACCAGCGTCGAGTGCTGCCAGGGCCTGGGCAATGTGAGGGTGCTATCAGGTGCATATGTTGTTGACATCTTGTGCGGTCTCTTCTTCAAAGCCATGTAGAAGCCTGAGTAAGTAGTCGTTCTGTTCCTTGAGGCTCCTTGTTACGATTAACTATGGTATGCAATACCCCAAAAACCCAACACTCTCTTCGAAATACCAAGCGGCCCTGCTCAGGAATTCGGGTCCTTTGAACATCTACCGTGAGCCCATGGCCATGTTCAAGTTCCGAGTCGGGGACCTCAGGAGTGTATCATCGGGGCTCTCTAAGGTTTAGGCTTAGGGCTTGTCGGGTTTAGGGTCTAGGGCTTTGGGGCATGGTTTGTAGGGCGGGCGCTCTGAAATGGGATTCGGTGGGGTGCCTCAGCCTCTGCTTGTCTGGGCCCTGTTCCTCGGGCTAAGCGCTCAGTTTGCTTGTTACTGGGGGCGACGAGTACTAATTGCTTTATTACTGTGCCCTTCAATTGTCTTTTCGAGCGCCTTACACAAGCCAAGGGCTTGCCATCCACAGGACACCCACAGTCCGACTCTCACATCATTCACTGCCTGATGCTGGCTTGCCCACGGTGGTCTGTTGTGTGCATTATTTGATTTAATGTTCTGCTGGAAGCTAAGGTGCAACCGTATGCAACATAAGTTCAATGAAACCGGCTTTTTGCCGGCACAGGTGGCCATCAGCCGGGAGCGCGAACAGGAGATCGCAGACCGAAAAGGCCAGGGAAAAGCAAGCAGGGCCACAATATGTATGCAGTCATTTGTGATCGTTTGCATGTTAAGTTCGGTTCTCAAAAGCTTCGTGCCTGCAGTCGAAGCCTCCCGTAGCTACTGGGAGTCCTGCCTCTGCACGCGTTGTCCGAGATAGTCCCGGTCGCTGTGCTCGTCCTCTTAATGATCTCCCTGGAGCGCCGCGGCCTCCATCTGGTCGTGTTCAAGTGCAAATGTAGTACGCGGAATGCTTCTTGCATGCTCCTGAGCTCCAGGGTCTCCAAACTTCTGGAATACAACTGGAGTACACATGTAGTGCGCGGAATGGGTCCGAACAGCGGCGGTGAATGCCGGAGAAAAACACAGATGGCAACTAGTTGCGACCTCTGTTTTCCCAAGTCTGGCGAGAAACCAGCCCGAAGAGTGAGGACTGTGCTCCCGGTAGCACTGTATGGAAAGCACAGATGGCAACTAGTCACTAATTGCGTATTTCCCAAGCATAGCGAAGGACCGGCGCAGCCGTCACTTCGTCGTCCTAATGGCATGCTTCAGGTATGGTCTTTCAGTGTTTGGAGGTCTCCGCTGGCATAATGTGAGGCCTTCTTCATTTGCTTTCTAGTTTTTGACCGTCTCTAAGCTGGCTACCGAAAAAAGACAACAACTGCAACCTCAGCTCCCAAAGCCGCGGTGCTTCAATCCCTACAACAAACCGTTAAGCCCTGGTGCCAGGCCGTGCGATGTGGGATCTCAAAAGGAAAAGCCTGAGCCCTCAAAGCCAGAAAGTCCCAAACCCTCAAGGCCCCGAGCCCTCACCTCGAAGCCCAGATCCTCCCAAAGTGTCCAATGCACAACCCTAAACCCTGGAGCGTGCGAGAGTGAGAGTCGAAAGAAAAAACCTAAACCCTAAACCCTAAACCCTAAATAGATAAGTAGGAGGCAAAAAAATACCCTAAATAGAACCTAGTTCACGGCTGACGCTGGTCCTTGGGAGGTGGTGACTTCGTGGCGAAGGAAGCCTCGGAGGGGGAGGCAGGGGATCTCCAATCTCAAGGTCATGCAATGTCTGGGGGTTTAGGGTGTAGGGTTTAGGGTTAAGTTTGAAGTGCGCACTTGGCATGTTTGACGCCCCTTCCGCCGTCCCAGGTGATTGAGTAACATGCTGATGGGAGTATCATCGCTATTGCAGGCTCAGGCAGGCCCCCCACAGAACAAGGCGTAGGGCGAAGGCTGAGTGTGTAGGTTCTAGATTCTTTACGGGTCCAGGCTTCTCAGACTCGAGAGCCATGGCTGCCGCTCCGCAAGATGAGCACAAGGCATCTGCAGACATGGCCACTACAACAGCTTCTGACACTCTGACAGGAGGCAGTGAGGTAGAGCTTTATTTAGGGTTCACATATGTCACCACATATGTCACACTCAGCAGTTCAAGAAGCTAGTTTCGATTACCTCTGCAGCTGCCATTGCTGCAGTCACTGCTGGCTAACATGTCTGCGAGCCATTTTTCCTTTGGGCGAGTAAGTTTGGCTATTTCCCTATCGCCGAAGCGAGCACTGACAGCTTGGCTTATCGTGCAGCTGCATATGCTACCTATCTTGCGCAGTTCTGCTTGCGTCTTCTGAACTTGAAACTGTCACTGTAAGACTAGTCATTGCTTTCGTATTCGCTTTCCGTACTCATGAGAAGCTGTGCTGCAGTTCCGGTCGGTAGATGTCTGTTCAGCAAAAAGTCATGTGCGGCCCCGTGTCTTCACTGTGCTGCACATTACCAGTCGTTGTCGGATATCATTTGCTGCTGCTGCTGCTGCTGCTGCTGCTGCTGCTGCTGCTGCCGCGGCTGCTGCTGCTGCTGCTGCTGCTGCTGCTGCTGCTTACCATCATCTGCAGCATCAACAAGACAACAGAACAAGTGACACGAGCAGCGTCAATCTCGGTTCGATAATGGTAACTAGTAGACAAACAATGGTAATGACAGGCATGGCCTGGGTTCAACAATAACACTATAAGAAGAATCAAGCAACAGCCACAAGAACATGATCATCATTCGTTTTTCTAGCCTCGATTTGGCGATGAATGCCTTTCACTCGGGGCCATATACCCTTGTTTGGACGTATGGGAGGGTCTTGAAATATTGAAACTGAATCATACTAGCACCCCGTGTCTTAATACCTCCAACTACGGTATCCACATTTTTGTAGAAACCTACAGTAGCCTTCAGCGACTTTCTCGAGCCGAGGATACAGGTTCCCCTTTGCGTGAGGACTTCGAAGAAGTCGTGGATGCCGAGCAGCCACGAGCAATCTCGGCTGCAGTCCGTGGTTTAGGGTCTCGAGTTCATAGATTCTCACCATAGTAATCTAAGTATTGAGTGAGATTCTTCTACAGGAACCCAGGAGTTGCTAGTTTGGGCTTTGCTGTGCTCAGCGCTAATCATGTCACGCGAGGCATTTGGGTGCAAAGATAGGGCAGGGCTTTGGGCTTTAAGAACCACAACCCAACCTGTGTTCAGTTTTTCTGAGCTCCAGCGGAAGCCGGGAGAGAGAGAGCAGAGCCGGCTTGCACCTGGAGCAAGCAAGAGGGAGAGAGAGATGAGCTCCAGGAGTCGAGATATATTTTGGGGGTTCCTTGTTATAGTTACTATAGTTATAGTATAATGGGCCCCAAAACCCCATTCTTATTAATTGAGGCCCCTATATTACAGCTTCAATCTCAGGTCAAAGGCTCAGAGATGGTCATGAACTTGATCGTCGGAGGACAGGGTTTTGATCTGCCTGTGCCTGGCACATGGTCATAAGCTAGCCCCGGGTTGAAACAAGGGTTGGGGGTGGTCCAGCCCAGGAATCCCGCAACCTGCCAGGGAGAGCCATCATTGAGGCGTGGTTAGCATAGGTCAGCACGGCGAGCCACGCACAGCAATTTCAACAATCATCATCATCATCATGATCACCATCACCATCACCATCATCATCACTTGGCCGTGACAGTAAGGATATTGAACATCTCAAGTTTTGTAGTTGTAATGTATCGTACCCATGATCATAAGCATTGCTGATACCCGTAGCAAACCCCTGTATACGAGCGAGGACTGGGCACCGGCATGCTGAGCCTCCCCTGGGCTATGGCGGGCGCTTCGGTGTCCGTCGGGGTTGCTATCATTGTGCCACTGGGCGCACCGAGTCACTGCAGACACCGCATGCCGGAAGAGCCAGATAAGCCAGGCCTTGAAAGACATTATACGCACGTATATACATATATAGATGTAGATGTATGTATATATGCGTATATCCATATGTGTACATGTGTATGTGTGTGTATATATAATATATGGAGATAGCTGAATCGATGGACAGATAGATAGCAACATAGGGCCCATTTGAAGGCCTTGAAGACTCCAAGCAGACATGCATCTGACTCCGAGGTTGGTCGTTGCTGTGCTGCTTGGCTGCTGGCTAGCGTCGTTTGGGGAGAAGGGATTCCTGGGCGGCGTAGCACATGGTTCCTACCGATCACGCGTGCCAGCCGAGGAACATTTGGACCATTATGATCCTCGTCGTTGGTGCAGAAAGGCTTGCCACCAAGTCGGAAATATAGGCACCCTAAACCCTAAACCCTAAACCCTAGGCGCCTGGTCCCCTGACAGACTGGATATCGAGGTACCAGGTCTACGATTTGGGGGCCCTCCTGGGGAAACTTCCTGGCCATCTGGGCCCAGGCATGCAGCGCCTGGGACGCCTACATTTAGGCCCCAAAGTATCAGATTAGATAAGTTGATTAGATAAATATATGTGTGTATATATATATATATATGTATATATATATATACATATACATATATATATTTATTTATTTATTTATGTATGACAGGGAATGTTGAGATTGTGCGTTTCGGGGAGGTTCAGGGTTCAACGAGCGCCCAAGGTTTGCGGCTACCTATCGCAGGTCATTCCTTCCATCTTTGCCCGACCGCTTGTCTCGCAGTTGAGGGTCAGCAGTTTTCGCTGCAGAAGACACGGTTAAAGAAACTCTCTTCTCACATGGCATTCGTCACTTCCTCCGAGTCTGAAGTCAAGTTGAGCACGATCGAAGGGAGTTGAACTCAGCTCCACGAAGCCATGGTTGGTGTGTGTTAAAGCTTAGGGACATGTCTATCTGCGCCTCTGAAATGAAAGATATCGAGTCTTTGTTTCTTCAAGTGGCTTTTTCAGAATCAGTTTCGTCTTCTCATTCCTGGCATGATCCACAGAGACTATATCAACTCGAAGCCAAAGCCTGCTCCGCTGAGCTCAGGATCTTCACGAATCTGATGGTGTGGGTCGTCCTTTTTGGCTCGCTCGTCAGCTACATCATCAGCATCTGCGACTCTGCGCAACCCTTCATTGCAGGGACCTTCCTGGAGAAGCGCACCTCGGTCGGACTAGGATGTTCGGGTGGCCAGGGTTCATAAGAATTGGGGGCTTTGGGGAATACGGTGTCGCTTTGGGGTTTCAGGGCCTGGAGCCCTCTATTACAGCAGCCCTGATCGCAGAAGTAGTGCTGGGATTAGGCTTGCGGGTGGAGGAGGAGTCAGGGAATTTAAGGTTTTGGGTTCGGCTTCGCTTTCAACAACGCGCAAATGGCCAGCTGCAGCATTGAGCCCCAAGAAAATTGAGAATCCTAAAGCCCTGAAGCCCTACAAAACCCAACAAGCCCAAAACCCTGAAACCTGAAACTCTAAAGCCAAACCCTCGAAAGCCTAGACCCGAAGCCCCAGCCCCTCCCCCACAAAGCAGAGTATGATGCATGCTCCTTCTTCAATTCCTGTATATTCCTGTCATTGATAGTGGTTTTATTGTTGTCACTGTTATAGTTATTGATAGTAATTTTGTTCTTGTTACTACTATTATAGGCTGGGCCTTGGCGGGCTTGGCTTCGATCTTGGTTCTGGCGCTTTGCTTCCTGGATCAGAAGTATCTCTCCTTCTCGCTGCTCGGCAGAGGGCTTGCAGTTCAGGGTTTGGCTCAGGGTCAAGGGGATAGGGCTTATAAGGTTTCGTTTTGGGTTTAAGGTTCATGCTGATGCTTGTGTCAGGGGTGTACAGGATGATGTGGGGGTTCGGGATGTAGGGATCCAGCGCAACTATTCTTTTGTTTGGTCGAGGCTTTTTGGGTGCATCTGCCTGGTGAAGCCCGGATGTGGACAGTCATACGAGCTCTAAAGTCCTTAAGCCCCTAACAAAACTCAAACCTTAGGCCTAGGTTTCCTTACTGGGTACAATGGTATGCTGGGTGTATTGGGAATTATGGATTTATCGGGTATACTCGATAAACTGGATGCTACTGAGAACAGGCATGCTTTCCGTACTGCCTTTTCTTTTGTGAATTGTACGTCGTTGCGGCCCTGCTGGCAACATACTGGCAGAACCGGCGAAGCTGGGATCGCAGCGTCTAGTATTCTTTCACTTCGAAATTATCCCTGCGTTGCGGTTTTACTGCCAATGTACTGGCAGAACCGCATTGATTTGTACGGAGGCCCCTGGATGGGCCAGGGCCCCACATGCTTAGCCTTCGCACGTGGATCAACCCCTTCTGCCTCATCCGAGTCGCGAGAGTCTAGCCCTAAACCGCAAACCCCTTCAAGCCGTAAGCTCAGCCTGTCATGCTCTTTGCTGCTGCTTTGGCCAAGGTCTGCCGCGGCGATCCTTGTCAACATGCTACTTGGTTGAGGAGCTTAGGGCTTAGAGTTTTAGGGTTTAGGGTTTTCCGAAGTGTTGCGGGCTGGAACCTCACAGTTATGGCACTTTGGTCCAGCAGTTCACGGTGTAGGATCTTGGGGTAGGGCTACTTCATATAGCGGCCTAAATAATGACCAATACTATCTTGGGGTTCCTTATCAGAATTATAGTATAATGGGCCCCCACAACCCTCTTTTAATTATTCAAGCATTGTTTGCTAGTGACCTGCGTAACAGGCAGCGCATCTGTTTGACATCAGGCACCGGGGTGTACCAAACACTAGTACTAAACCCTAAACCCTACTGCTCTGAATCCTAATGCCTTGAGGCATTGCGCCAAGGAGCTGGAACCTCTTTAAAATGGAAAACATCCGAAGCCTTCCGCAAAGGTGTAAAAGTACCGGTTTCCGGTCATAGTCAAGACGAGCGCAGGTGCAAAGATACGCCACGACAGGGAAAGAATGAGCGCTAACCCTACCGAGTAGGATGTTATTTTTGTGTGACGTATGAGGATACTGTGACAAAGACGGAATTCATATGAAGATGCCGGCCCAACAAGGGACCAGACATGAATATTTAGAGCAGCCCCCACCGGTAGTTTCCCCAAACAGGACTTCATTTGCGGTTCATCATTTAGAGTCCGCCGCGCTCTCTCTGGGCACTCGGAGGGACTCTGACTTGTAAGAACAGCTATCCATCCGAGGTATTTGTTGGGATTGGTTTGCTCCGAGTACGGGAAGCGTGCCGCGCATGGTGAGCTGCCGGCTGGCGTTTGTGGCTTTGGATTTGCAAAGGCGCGTTCCAAAAAAGGGCACTCGAAGACTCTGCCGGAGGCACAGTGAATCGACCCTGCCTTGCTACAATCTAGAAAAAGGGTACGTTGAGACTCTGGGGCATGTGAAGCGACCAGGGATCCGTAACCATGGTGAGCACGATGATGCAGAGCGTCATCATCCAGCACCTTCAGCTGCAATTCCCAAGCACTGGCTCTAAGAATACCTTGGCTAGAATTCCAGTTACCCATAGTATGGGCTCGTGCCCCTGAAACCGAATTCGAAGAATTTCTAGAAAGCCAGCTGCCTACGTTTTGGCTTGGCATCTCGCAGTGGGGAACTACTTCTTCCCTCCAGTGCGGCAGCATCTCCGAGCCTGCAAGGATGTGCGTGCTGCCAATGTACAAGGAGCTGGAGAACAGATCCCCGAGGAGGTTTGGAAGGCCGAAGCAGAAGCTCGAATCCGAACAAGCAAGGGCAATAAAGATCGGAAGTCGCACGGAGATCCTTATGCCATCACCCTTAAAGAAGTAGGCTGGATTTAAAGAAGTTCCAAGCCATCCGCACCGGCCCTGCACCGGAGTTCAGCGAGCTTGCCTCTTCGAGAGGCTGCTGACTGTTGCATTCTCCGTGCTGGCATTGATCTTTGTCATTCTGGCCATGGCGGGGTACTATGCCTTCGGACCATCGGCATCTGGGCAGTGGTGCTGACATCCACTTTAAGTCTGAGATGACCGGTTCACACCTTCACCATCTGCACAACAGTCATAATCGTCCATTCGTTGCCCGAGTCTTCTTGAGTGCCTACGCCTTCAGTCCCACCGTCTAGCAAGATGCAGTGCTCTGGTAGTGCTCTGAGCAAGCTGCCATCGAGCTAAGGTGGAGTCGAACCTCCTGTCCTCCCTGCCACGGACCACCGCCAACAACGTGCTGGGCCTCAGTGCTCCAAGAAGATATCCTTAAGAATCCAGTTGCCTGTTGCAGGAGCTTACTGGGCTATTGGCACTACGCGGTTTTCATCTTCTTTTTCATGTTGCACCGGGTTTAGTGTCCCTCCAAGACAGCGTTTCCCGGTGCCTCGTCGTAGTAGTAGTAGTAGGAGGGTTCCGTCAGGTTTAGAACGGGCCAGGGTGGTCCAAAAGCCAAGTTTGAAGCCTTCAACATCAAGCCGCTGGTCGATGAGAATCCTCAGCAAAGGCTCCGAAACCCTTCAATTCCACGACTGAGGCCCCTTCGAATCTTCATAAAACCCAAGCCGAAGGCCTGCCAAAATAACACTTCTGAGGCCTCTTGTCGTCCTCAGCTGAATAAATCGCAAATCCGGCCGAATCCGGCGCACATTATACCATATAGTCTCCATTGTAGTTCCCTTTTTTGGTTTAACCCATGATATATTAAGGAGTTTATAAGGTATCCCCAAAAAGGAACTACAATGGAGACTATAGGTAGAGCGTGCCCTGAATCAGCCCTGGCCGGAGCACATTATGGAACTCAGGCACATCACAAGCCACAGAGACAGGACGTAACACATAAAGCCGACCGTATACCGTATACCCTAAACCTGCCCCAATGGAGCAGCGGCATGCGGACATGAACTCTGCTTGGCCTGGGGGGTCAGCTATGGTGAGACACCATTACAACGCAAAGAATATGGTTTAATTTTGGGTGAGTAAGCCCGAGTGCATTGAACTAGCACTTGATTCAGCAGACTTGTGAAAGGTGCATGTGTAAGATACACCACAAAACTTTCGCAGGCCCTGAGAGTGCTGTGAATGCCGAGACGATGTGCACTTGAACTCTCAACGAGAGAAGGGCTCATGGTTAAGGCATGCTCAGTACAGATGGCACGAGAAACTTGGCACCACTCTTCCGGTAGGTCCAAATCAACCTCGCTAGTGGTCATCGATCCTTGCAATGCGGCACGGGCAATATCCCGGAGTCCTTAGAAAAGTAGGGCCGAATGTCGAGGTTGCACAGGCTGGGATGATACTCACCATGGCTGCTGTCTACCCGATCATGATGATCGCTATGATCCTTGGATGTTGTTGGTGTAAGTCAGGATTTTGTGTACCAGGGTTCTAGTGAGCTTTTTTGGATTACATTGGTCCTGAATAGGAGTTGTTGGTAGAATTAGTGTTTTTGTCATGTGTTTGCAAGACTTTTATACGGCGTTATGGCGTTAGACTTACCATGATGAGCGCCACGACCCTTGCAGTTGCGGGACCCCAAAGCCCCAAACCTCAGCCCCCAACGAACCCCAAACCTGAAGGCCCCGAGCCATCAACCGAAAAGCCACGTTCGGCTGCGGCCCGGTTGTCCAGCTAATATAGGGGCCTAGACAAATACGAATACCATGTTAGGACTGTTTATTACAACTGTGGTCCAATATACCCCAAGCCTTCCCAAAGCCCTGGCCCTAGCCTGATTATTCATTAAGTCCCCAATCGCACATCATGCCGGAACTGGTTCCGGTTGCTTTGCGTCTTGGTGTTCGGGTGCCGCATTTTGAAGTTCTGTTGGGATTGGTACTGTAGAGTGCAACCCTCCTCCGAATTCGCCATGAAGCGAGGCATGTCAGCCTCAGTCAAGCCCCATGCGAGGGAATACTCAACATACACCGGACTTCCTGAAAGTAAGCTCTACTGACTCTACTGCTTCGCGTTTCCTATGCTTAACCGGAAGCCTTGTATGCTTGTGATCACGAAGGATCGCGCCGGTCAAAAACCTCCCCTTGGAGCGATTTGGCTGGCAGGCGCTACGTTTGGCGGGGGTGACTTGAACGGGGGTGCTGGAGGGACTGCGTATATTAAGTCGGGTTACGAGTGATTTCAGTGAGCACATCTTCTTCATGTCGGTTTAGGAGCATGAGGGTCATTTCAAGCATCCGGGAAATAGAGCTCCGAGCTTCTGATATCAATGCATTCAGGCTCTCTGGATACTTCTCCTGTGTCACTGTTGGGCATAACGGTGCTCTGAAAGTATTTGTGATTGGGGCGGGACCGGCATGGAGGAACTGGAATCTGGCCAAAAACACGCAGATCCACAGGGCTGCTGCATGGATCCATATGGAGCTGACAGTTTGGGTTGCTGGCAGCACAAGTGCGCTTCCATGCAGCACCTCTTCTTGCTGGGTATTCTGCATCAGCACTGGTAGACGGGCCACTGGCAACAACTCTGTGCTCCAGTGCAGCATCTTTGCTCGCCTGGCTTTGCCTGCAGTGAGCGGCAACAAGAGTTGAAACATCTACAGAACCCGTATCCATTCTCCCTTTTTGCGGGTATATACACCTTAAATCACAATATGGACCCTATTATATATATATATATATGAAGCCTTAAGCCCCTTACATCAGAACATGGCTCCTACAATATATGAAGCCTTAACCCCCTTAAGTCATAATATGGATCCTACTAGACATGAAGCCTTAAACCCCTTACATCAGAACATGGATTCTACAATATATGAAGCCTTAAACCCCTTAAGTCATAATATGGATCCTACTATACATGAAGCCTTTATGTAACCCCTTACATCAGAGCATGGATCCTACACTATATGAAGCCTGAACCCCCTTAAGTTATAATATGGATCCTATTATACATGAAGCCTTAAACCCCTTACATCAGAACATGGATCCTACAATATATGAAGCCTTAAACCTCTTAAATCATAATACGGAAGCTACTATAGCCCTAAACCCTAAACCATAAATTTGGGTTTTTGTCCTTCTCGCATGGCAGAGAACAAAGCTCATAGGCGAGGTTCAATGGGAGGCAACACAGAGACCTAGTTATTCAGAAATGTTTGTGCAGGATCTGATTTCTCTGCACCTTCAGGATTGCACAAACATTTCCGAATAATTAGGTCTCTGTGTTGCCTCCCATTGAACCTCGCCTGTGAGCTTTGTTCTCTGCCATGCGAGGGAAAAAACCCAAATCCTAAACCCTAAACCCCAAACCCGAAACCCTAAACCCTAAACCCTAAACCAAATGGCTACAGTTTCGGCTCAGAACGCAAGGGAAACTGTGATCTAACCCGTTGTATGCCCCAGAATATTCAAATCAGCTTCGGGACTTGGGGGCCACCACATCTTAAAGTAGAGGAACCTCCTTACCAAGCCTTCGGTGCTTCCGAGCGTTTGGCTTGCGATTTGAGGATGACGTCCGGCAATGCTGATGCTCGACCCGTGCTTGCCACTGCTTTGCCGCCAATAGGGAGACACACTCAGGCCCTTGAATCAGGTATTGGTCTGTCTACCCCTCCCAGGGTTCGCAAACCAAGCCTCGCCGAAACACCTGAGACAAAGAAACCGAAGCTTGAAAAACCGGACGAAGATGATCTGATGGGTGAGAAGCAGATTTTGGCACCAGTTGAAGCGGGTGATTCTATTGATACTAATAAAGACTCTGAGAATGACGTCGACATCCCAGGATCCCCGACCTTCGCTCAATCAGCCGCTGCCATTCCCCATTTTGATCTCACGCGCGAAGATGCTGAACCTGCAGTCACCCAGAAAGATGGTGAAGAACAACGGGATGTCCATGATGAACTTGATGAAACATCAGTTCCTCGCCCTGCCTTTGCTGCTGAACTAAATTCGAAGGCCCTCCCTGTGAATTTGATGCAAGCTGCCCCTAATTCGTTTAATTCACCCAACCCTAATTTGTTGCCAGGTAATTCATACATTGACCCAGCTGCAGGGACGGGCTTACGTGAGCCACAAGGACCACTCCCATTTGGAGGAATGGTGCAGCCAGAAGCACCACCTTGGCTCCAGGACATTATGTCCAATTTTCAGGGGCTTCATGCTAAAGCTGACACACAACATCAGAACATTCTGACTTTCACTGCGGAGGTCCAAGCCCAAGGGATTAGGATTTCGACTCTTGAACAGGTCGCGGGAGAACATTCCAATAAACACAACCAATCAGAATCCCGCCTTAAAGTTCTTGAGGCTCAGGTAATGGAGATGACCGCGAAGTTAGCTGAACTCTCTGAAGATGGTAATGGCCGATCTAGGTCCCCGGCTCGGACTGGATTAGGAACTCGCCCCCCTTCCCCTAGATCTCCGCGTTCCCCTAGAGGTGCCACACGTAGTGATCGTGAAGCCTTCCCTGGTCTGTTGCCTGACCCCGAGGACCTTGATGTTGTGATTGGGGGATGGAATGATGCTAGGAAGTCAGATGCTATAGAGGAAACCAAGAACATTTTCGCGGCAATTGATCAAAGCTCCCTTCCAGCGGATATTTGGTCACCCTACAGTCGAACCAGCTTTGTGAAGATCAAGCTTAACTTCCCTGACCCGAATGCCCACATTTCCCTAAAACGCCAAATCCAGACCAGGCTTATCCAGAAACTCAAGTCCAAAAACTTCACTTCGGGCATTCCGGGCTGCGAAGGAGTTAAGCTGTGGGCTACTAAGAGCAAAACACCGTAGGAAAGAGCTAAGGTTCGTGCGATTGTTCTTACTAAAACCTTCTATGGCAACCTCTGCCCTAAGAACTCTGACAAAAGCATTTCAGAAGAAGCCCTGGGAATCTCTTGGAACGGCAAAGTCTATTATGAAAATCATCAACTGCTGGGGTCCGTAGAGAGGGATGGTGAGCCCAAGTACTACGATGTCTGTATTGAGGATGCTAAAGGTAATCACATGAACTGGTACCTCAAAGCAGATGTCTTTTCCTTGATTACAGGTAAGGAACCTGAATCATTGCAAGAGCTTTGGCTGACAATAGGTCCCACTTCCCCTGAGGCAAGAACAACTGCTTGACTAAGAGGACCCCTCAACAAAGCCGTAATGTTTCACCCCAGTAGCTGGAATATTCAGGGTAAAAGCCTTGATGACCTAAGCTGCGTGGCCAGTATTGGGCCTCGAAGGGATCGATGCGTTGGGTCTCCAGGAACTAGGTGGGTTCTCACACTTAACACTTCCGTGGACTACAGTAGATTGCGATTTGGGATCCGATGGGTTTTGGTGCTTCTATGTCACGAGTCCACCTGTAGCTTTTCGCGCAGTTTCTGTAGGACTTCCGGCTAGGATCGCGCCTTTTGTAGACCACGTTAAACCCCTTTGTTGTGGCATTTGCGTCACGCTTAAAGTAGATGGCTGCAGACAATTCATAATTAGTGCACATCTTCCTCATCGCCAACGCAGTGACTGCATTGATGTATGGCATACCTTCTCTACGGAACTTGAGCAGGCTTTGTCTCATAGGAGGGTAAGTGACTCTGTTGTGGTATTAATCGACACAAACTATGAAGTTGGCCACCCTGAAGCGTTACTTGATCCGAACTCAGCTGACGACAGGGGCTTCTTAGTTGGGTCCATCCTTCAAACGCATGGGCTGGTTTCTACCTCTCCGTCAACATACACGTGGTCGAATCAGAGAGGGTCCTTCTCCAAAATTGACTTTGTGTGGGTAGGCTCACCTTGCCCGGTTTTGGAGTCTCAGAGAGTCTTGGAGGATTCAGATTTTCAGATGGGTTGTGATCACCGCGCAGTAACGGCTTCTTTTGCACTTTGGGGTTCCGAAAGAAGACAGCTACGTAAACGTCGGAGTAACATTACGAAATGCGGTAAATGGAGAGTTGACGCTGTCAAAGTCCATCAGGAGGCTAGTGCTATTGCTGAGGACCTTGATCTTAACCAGAAAGACTTTGACACGTCAACACTCCTGCAACTCTCCCAAAAATCCTCCTTTAGGCCTAAATCCCTGAGATATAAGGATCCCCCACACATTACAGACAAAATTGCTCAGAGGCGACTCCTAAGGGGAAGGGAATCACGCGTATTGGGGAAAGAAATAACAGCTTTACGTAAAGCAGCCAAGTCCCAATGGCTTCTGGACTTGATGGATCGTTCCTCCAAAGGAGACTTCCATGCCATATCGTATTTTAACCGTCGTCAGTCTATGGTCACTACGCACTCCAATTACGTAGTTAGAGCAGGGGGAAAACAGAAAGCGATCTCCGACTTACGGAAACATTTAGTACTCAAGTACACACCCAGCGACCCGGAGCCCCCTGACTTACCTCTCCAAATTTTGTGTTCTGGGGATGACGGGCCTTTACGCAAGCCGGACCTTATTTCTGTACCTGAGATCCAAAATGTTTTGAATACGTGTAAAACAGGTAAATCGTGTGGGGACGACGGTGTCTCTTATGAGCTTCTTTCTGCAATTATCTCCTCTGAATTGGCTCAACATTTCGCTGATTTCTTCAACTCTATCCTTTTTGGGGTCGTCCCTCTCCCTGAGTCCTGGCTTCTCTCTAGACTCACTTTGCTCCCGAAAGTACCTTTGCCGTCTTCGCCTAAGCACCTTCGACCTATTGTTCTCTCTTCCGTTGTAGGGAAAGTTTTCACTAAGATTCTTCTGTTTCGCATGCGCCCTCATTTTCCTTTTCCTATCGCTAACCAACTTGCTTGTATTAAAGGTTCCCAGACTTTAGACGGGTCGGCTTGTTTGCAGCACATTGTCCGTTTGAGCCAAGAATATCGCTTACCGTTGATTGTTGTAAAGCTCGACGTCGCGGCTGCGTTTGACACCCTTTCTCACTCAGCAATCGCCCGCTTTCTCTCTGTCTGTGGGAACCATGTTGAATCACATCTTCTCCTTCGTATCATTCTTCTTTCAAGGGTCGTCATTGGGTTGTCGGATGTCTCTTGGGAGCAACGACTGCTCCGCAGTGTGCTTCAGGGCTCGTCCTATTCGGCAGAAGTTTTTGCACGAACCATTGACTATTTTCTCGGTCTTCTTGTCTCTAAATGGGAAACTACTGAGCCTACATGGGTTCAGTCAGCAGATCGCAACGGTACCTTCCGCTCACTTTACAATCTCCTTTTCGCGGATGACATAATTCTTTTAGCCACTTCTTATGATCAAGCTGCCCGTATGTTGGACGATATTATGACCACACTCTCAGCTATTGGGCTCCATCTTGCACTTGACAAGTGTAAGTTCATTGCGTCCCCCGATCTAGGTCTTCAGCACCTAACTGTCCGGGATGTTGAGGTTAAGCACGTCTCTGTCTTTAAGTTTTTGGGAGTGTTAATTGGGTTTCGTCTCTCGTGCCAAGCTGTCCTTATTGCTCGTCTTTCTCTTGCACACAATTCGTTTTGGGGGTATTATAAGATCCTTAAGCGCCCCGCTGGCACGATTAAGACGCGTTTGTATCTCTTTGACACTTTCATAACCTCGAAGTGGAGATGGTTGGCTCCTCTTCTACGGCCAGTCACGGACATCCACAATATGCTTTTGGTCACACAAACTACCCTTCTCACTTCAATTTGTGGCCTGTCGAGTGACCCTTTTGTTACTTTGTCCTCTAACTGGGTGACAAGAAGACGGGCAAGTCGTATGGTGGCTCAGGCGGTAGGTCATAAACAATGGCCAGGTATCCAGACCCTAGCTTTTTTTAGCTACTGGGGGCATGTCGCTCGACTGTGGACATATAGGTACTCTCCGATCACAGTTGCATTGCATATTCGTAATTCATATTGGTTACAGGCTTTTGGCCGCACGCTTCGGCGCCAACTTGGCTATTGGCCTAATTCATACCGTTTTTTGCAATTAGCTTACGAATCTTTGCACCCTGTCCCCACTATACCATTTTGGGAAGACTTTGCATTACAAAAAGAAGATTGGAGGCTGTTTGTCCAAACGTGGCTGGCCAAGAAAAACCTTGTACCTACCAAATTCTATGATGACTTGGGTCAGGTTGATTTAGATGGACGATGTCTATTGCAAGTCGGTGATCGCTTTAAGTTACTCCCCTTTAGGCACGTCCCAGTCGAACAGCCGTATGGTACATCATTTGAATTGGTGGAGGAACCGCAAATCGAACAAGATTGTTCCTGCTTCCAGATTTGTTCAGATGGGGGCTCTAAATCGAATAAAGGGTCTATAGCTGTCACCATACTTTCTCCCTACGCCCCACTCGAACAAGCAATGATTTTCCAAGCTAAAGTCAAAGAGCCCTGTTCAAATATTAGAGCTGAACTTCTGGCAGCAGTTGAGGCTTGTAAACATATTAAAATATTACTACGACACTACCCCACTATCCCATTTGTTTTCATGACTGACTCAATGTTGGTTATTCAGGTGTTAGAGGAGTTTGCGGCAGTGACATGTCATCCACACATCGTACATGAGCTTATGCATTTGTGGAGGCAGATCTGCCGATTCGGTAAGGTTGTTCATGTCAAAGGCCATTCAGGGCACCCCCAAAACACTTTAACAGATAAGGCGGCAACTGAGGCTCTGGGGTTTGTGCATTTTCGCCGTGTCCACCGAACAGTTTCCTTTGATAAGGTCTACATGACCCTGAATAACCAACCCTTTCTTACGTTTCAATCATGGCTGTGATCTACGAGTGCCACTAGCTGTTGCAGACTGTACATGTTCTCGCTGCAGTGGGCGGGGGGGGGGGGGCAGGACGACTCATAAATGCCAATCCTGAGCCTGCAGTGTTCAAGTGATAGCGCCATCACCAACTCCCTCTCTCGAGAGAATCATGGCAGCGCACTCCGCTTCCTTGATGGAATCGACGCAGTCAGCAATGCTGGGGCGCGTCACTGAAGCGTTCTGGTGTGCCGTGGAGTGGAGTTTTCACTACTTTGACTTTTGTGTCTTCGTGCTCCTACTGCTTGCAGTTCTATGGCATGTTCAGAAGCTCCAGAAACGTGTAGTTCTTGCCATTGAGTCAGCACGACAGCAGATGGAAGATCTTCACGAACAACAAGCTGCCAAAGTGCTCCAGATGCTTGCTGAACGCCCATTCTCGGGCGGGTCCGCCTCATCGGGTCAAGATGACTTCCTGAGTGAATTTCGCGCTCAGCTGAAGAACTTTGAGGATGAGAACACGGTCATTAAGAACCACCTCGTCAGCCTCAAAAGCAGCATGAGTCAAATCGCTGGATTGCAAGTGGAAGTTGGTGAGGTCAAGAAGGGACTGTCGGCATCGGCGGCACAACTGCTTAAGCTCACCAATGAGAACCAAGCGGTCTCAGGGAATATCAAGCACCTGATGGACGATAACTCCAAACTGAACGATGCCTCTGCAAAAGGCCTGAGCCAGATGAGGAAGCAGTTGGAGGATGTTGCTCAAAAGCTTGAAGCCCTGAAGTTGGAAGAAGTCAACGACAAGCTGATCAGAGTGGACACAAAGCAAGGTCAGGAAATGGATGCACTACGAGCATTGAGCAATGACCTCAGTGTGGTGAAGACGGTGTTGGAACGTCGCATCGACTCACTAAAGAGCGACAACAAGGACGCCTATGGGTGGATCAGCTCCAATATTCGGGGCCTCAACCCGGTCGTCACCATGACCAAGAAGATCCAGGACGCGGTGGACAGGCTCGAGTATGCCGTGCAAGAAGTTCAGCAAGGTGGCAGCGGACAAGGCGAGACGCTGGCCAATTGCGAAGACAGGCTAGTCAGGGCGGAAAGCCTCCTGTCTGGCTTGATAGACCAGGTTAACGACTTCGATGGACGTAGCACGGCAAGTGCTGAAGCCATCACGGCCGAGCTCCCGCTTTTGGTTGAGATTCGCGATCGACTACCTAAGCTGCCTCACCGTAAGCCACCTTCGGGTGACCGTCCGCCTGAGAACCCATCCAGCAGCTCTACGAGCCAAAGTGGGTCGCTACCTCAGCAGCAGCAACCGCAAGGTGTTCCACAGTCGCTTGGTCCACAGACTATGCCGCCGATCCAGATCATCACGCAGCCACCCCAGCAGGAGATACCGCAAGGAGGCAGTATCCAGCTTAAGCTGTCGGACCATGTTGGAGCACTCGCGCCAGCTGCCCGCCCGAGTACGATCTTCGTTCAGCAGCCGAACACCTCTGGGAGCGTGCTGGTTCAGGAAGCAACAAATGAGGATCTCATGAGAGCACTGCTACGCCGTAGCACCTAGTTTCTGCGGGGCATCGATGTGAAGTTCTACTAGCCTTTCAGGTTTGTGTTTCGTTATGGCTGTCATGTGTTGAAGGATGCATCCGCATAGCAGCCCGCTCCCACACAGAGGGACGTTTTGGCTGCGGTACCATGAAGTGTAATGCGACCTAATTCTTTGCATGATTGCTGCCACTAATTAGTAATATATTGCATGCATGCCAACCAGCATTGTAATTGGTAATTTGTAGATTTGAAAATTCGTAAATTTTTGCATCTTGAATTCTTAATTCACTCGGAGTCCCGAAGCATGACTCGGTGGAGTAAATTTGACACGGCTTCCCGCCGCTTAATTTGATGGTCGCACTTTACACGCACCAGAATCCCAGTGAGGCAAAACAGAACAGAAGGAATGGTTGACATTGGCACATGTTTTCTCAGCAGGCAGCTCTAGCGCTTCCGTAGCAGCTCTAGCGCCGAGTTTCTTCAGATTCAGTGATTTGTTTCGCGATCAGGCTCCAGCAACAAGGACAGAGGTAGCTCCGTGTCTCCTGTGCACCATTAGCGTCACTGTCCGTATGCAACACCAGGAACACAACGAGGAGGATGATGAAGATGTTGTCATGACTGGATGCATGATTCCCCACCCGACCCAAACAGGTCCTGGCCCCTCCCACTTGTGTGTGATGATTGACTCTGACTCGGCTGACGAAATGAATGACATGGGCCTCGACTCACAAGCCATTGTAAAGCTTTCAAGAGCCTCGGGAGTTGACTCCAAAGTTGTTCCAGTAGAGACGTTGGCGTATAGCTTTCTTTGTAAACATCGGCGTGGGGAACCTTTGCTTAAGGCCCAAATTTTGGAAGTTTGGGATGCAATTCCGAGGCGTTATCTACGCAAAGCAGGGCAAGCTTCAGCGTCACGTCTTTTGGTGTTGGGAGTGAACCCAAGAGCCACCAATAGCTTTACTAGGGCCAGTCAAGATATGCCCCATGTTCATGACCTTCTTCAGTCCTTTGTTCAGCCGGGGTTTGCTCATTCAAGTCTTGTAATACGGCAAAACTATCTGGCACCACCCCATAGTTGTAATTTTCGCCGCAGGGGATAGGGATTTGGCCCGGCTTTGGTCGGGTACAATATGGCACATCTTGCCGCAGTGACATGCATTGGATTGGGTGATGGTCTTTTGTGACATTCCATTCATGAAATGGAACTTGGTGGCATGTTTTAGCTGAACTCCGTACGTTGAAGTTGCTACAAACTGTAATTTGTTGGCAAATCTGAGAGACCGAGACGGGCGGAGCGGGGGGGGCTCTCATAAATTGTTTTGTGGTGTGGCGTGGCGAATGGCCATGCACGGGCGACGGGCCACAGAGCCGTGATGCCGGCAATTGCGATAGGTCGTATGGTTTAGGCTTTAGTAGTGCTTTTAAAGAGGTATGGTCGGTATGGTCTGGTTACGTCCGTCTGAGTGAACAGTGAACAGCGACAACAGCGACAGGTTGCGTGGGCCAACGACAGGATCAAGGAAAATTGTGAAGTTTTTGGTCTGGACGGGCTCGGCCCGGCTGGGCTGGGTTGTGAGTTGTGTGATGTGCGGTCTGAAACTGACTCACATATGAAGATTGAAGACTCTGAAGACGTAGGAGTGCATTTGCTTTTTTTTCTCGGGGCAAGTCTGGGACGGGCCGTGCTGCTGTTTCACGAGCGGTCGGGTCGGGTCGGGTCGAGTCGGGTCACTCGAATCTCGAAGTGTTCCAAGGCAAAAGCGGGGGCCGGGGGGCCAGGGCGGCCAAGTGCTCTTCGGAACGCCGGCATACTTGTCGGACAGCGGACTGAACCTACATTCTTCGCTGTTGCTGTTGCATACGCAGCCGCAGCCGCAGACTTTCTTGGCAGCTCCACGGCTCCAGGCTGCAGCAGCGAGCTGCGCCTCTCAGTGGCCAATGTAGTTTGTAGATGATATGCATAGTTGCAGTTGAGCAACTGAGAAAGCAAACTGTGCACCTCCAGCATTAGCCGCCCCTCAAAGCCGAAAGCCTGAGTCAACCTGAGTTTGTAGTCGTCGCAATGTAGCAACCTGTATCTGTAACGTACAGCAATCCGCAAGCTTCTTATCTGACGAGACGAGGTGTAGCAGCAGCATAGTAGCATAGTAGCAACAGCTAACAATGACAATGTGTGGCAGTGCAACAGTTGCAGTCCGGGTGAGATCTTGTAGTGCTTGTGTGTTTGACGACCCTGTAGTGCCCTGTAGACCTTGAAGACTTGAAGTGTACGACATGTGGCAAGATTGCTGGGGTTAGTTGTAGATTCATTTCAGATGGACCATCTGAGATGGTTTCCAGTTTCGAGCCATGATGGAAGGGTTGGAATGGCCTGTAGCACAGCAGCGAGAGCGTCGCTTCGTGTGGCTAGCATGCCAGAGTCATGCAGCAGCCACTGCAGGCAACAGAGATGTCCCAAGCGATGTTCAGCTTTTTTTCGCAACAAAGATGAAAAAACTCTTGGAAGCAGCCCCAAGCCTGGTTGAGCAGTTGAACGAGTTTATGCCGTCAGAGGAAAGATCTAGGCAGTCCCGCGATGTCAGGAACCAATATCACAAGCAAGTCTCTGCTCTCAGCCAATACTGCAGCAAAAAAATTGTTGGTTTGGCAATTGTGGAGGTAGCGAGCGCATACCAGGGCGTGTTCAGTCTGCTAGATTTTGAGCAGCGCTGCGTGCTTCGTCTCATGGCATCAGGTGCAGAAAGCAGCCAGCGCATTGGTAGTGTTTTCTTGCGTGTGTGTGATGCCGCGGCACTCCGAGAGCCGCAGTGGTCAGTTGTGGCTGGTGTGAAGGCGTACGCCAACCACAAGAGTTTCGTCATGACTCACCAATCCATACAGAATTTGCTCAGTAGTCCTCTCATAAGTAGTGAAACCGTGGAGCAGCGCATCGAAGATTGGGTGTTCATGGATGAGTACGAAATGTGCGTGACATCGCTGGACGAAAGCGACCCAGGCCCTATGTGTGCCATTGTGTTGCCCCCGCAACTGGCGTTGCTGGTAGCCCATGGTTTCTTGTCGAATGTAGCATTCTTGCCGAGCTCCAGATTTGTTCCCTGTCCCTATTTGGATCCTGTGCTTTCACAGATCCGGTCACGCAGGCGTGATTCTGCAGCAAACGGCGCAGCCAGAGATTTTGCTGCGCTCGAGTCGGATTGTATCGATGTGGCCGAGGGAGGTGTAGACCGAGAGATGTTGCTGGGCATTGCTGACAGCCTGCGTATGCAATTGCAGCAGCAGCAAAGCAGAGAGGCCGCCAGTGTGGAGGGTTCAGATCAGGCAGCGGCAGCGGCAGCAGCTGCGTTGCAAGTGCAGCAGCTCACGTTGCAGAGACAAATTGTTTGGCTGGAAGGTTTTCACAGGCTGACCGGCAAAGAGCAAGTGGCGAAGTCTCGTCTCCAGCCAAGTTCCCGAGGGTTCCAGGGGGTTTGGGACAACGATTTAGGTTGCCGGGTCACCTACAAACCAGCTTTTCTGTTGCAATGCTTGGTCATGTCTTTCAGTCTTCGTAGTTCGCATGAGCTGCCGGATGTCATCAGATCTGCCATCAACTGCCTGCCAGAATTTTGGAAGAACACACTACTTGCTATGTTAACTGAAGCCAAAACACCGAGCGCTAGCACTTTGTCAAGAGCACGCCTGACCACGGATGCCGGCTTCATGCTTTGGATGCGGAAACGGCATGCAGACCTCTTGGTCGATGAGAACCTCACACTGTTTGTGAAAGTAGATTCCACACCACTAGGGGGTAACAATTGGGAGGTTGTTGAGTACCAGGTCGTTGCAGGGGATAAATTGGTCGAGGCCGGCCGTCTCGCAGCTTTGATGGTGAAGCTAGGTGCAAAGTGCGCCTCCCACGAATCTTCCGTTTCAGATTGCCAAGAGCTATCAGCCTTGACAGGAGCGGTGTCCGAGATTCTGAAGCATCACGTCCTTCCCTTAGGTGCGTTGGGCACGCGACGAGCGAGCGTAGCGCACATCTTGCACAGCATCATCTTTCGCTTGCGTTTGGAGTGCTTCAGCTGGCAAGATGTGTCGCGCTTCGTGCAACAGACCTTTTCTTTGACTGCAGATCAGGGTACCGAAAGTAAACTCGGTGATGTCCAAAGCCTGAGTTTGTCAGAAAATTTTCCTTGGTGGTGTGAAGTGTCCAACCAACAGCTTCAGGAAGATCCCTTGATTGATGTTGCAGTGCATGAAGAATTGTGTTTGCCTGAGACACGAGATCCGCAAGAACCCCTCCAAGCTTTGCCCGGCTTTTCAACAAGTGTAAGAATCCCACCTCACTTTCACATCATTGACAAAGTTTCAAACTCGTTGCTTTCGTCTTTGAAGTTGTGTTGGCCCCGGATAGAAAAAGGTTTCAAGAGCATCGTGGTTTTCTTCCACGCCGGCCACACTCGCAGGCACTTCGTCAAGTTGTGCGTCCCGATCGATGTGCAGTTCCTGTTCAGCAGCGGTCCCCCGGCGTGGGACGGGGGTCGAGTGTGGGGTGTTTTGCAGAAGATAGTGCATTGGCTGTTGAAGAGGGAGGGTGCTATCAAGCGCAACTTCGATGCCCAGAAGCTTTTGTCAAAGAGACAAGACCAGATGAGGGAAGGAAACCATGGGGATGCTGCCGGTGCTCCTGACCAGTCTGGTGAGGGCACCAAGAGAGATTTTTACGAGGACCGTGATGGCTCCAACACCGCTGCCTGTGACAGTGCAGTCAAAGACTCTTTCTTCTGGGCGGCTCTGCACATGATGTCCCATTTTGCTGAGCTTCTGGACCATGTCCAGGCCTGGCTTCTAGGGTGCTCGTGTCACCCGCCTGCTGCACGGGAAGAGCTTGAAGCCGTGCTGGGTAAATCTGGGTTGGACATTGCTCAGAAGTGTCCAATGCGCGGGCGGCGAGGTCCGGATCTTGCAGCTGGGCAATTTCGACACATCTTCAACGCAGCTGCTCATGAACAAGAAGATCTTTTGCTGATGGTTCACTTGGCCAGCTTGCCGGACACAGACAGGAGAGACATCATGCTTGATTTTGAAGCCGGTCGGTCTCGTCTGCTGACCGAAATCGAAATCCGCTTGAGCGTCTGGGATGCATTGCCTTTGAAACTGTTTGCTTTGGCTTACCATGATGAAGACGCTGCCCGTGAAACTGTGCTGCAGTGCTGCGTGCAGTTTGAGGAGTTGACAGCAGCAGAGCAGGACACATCGGTTCATGAATTGACTAGGAAGCTTCTTTCGCATACGGGGTCCGGGTCCTTGCGGTCGGACGTTGTTCGTTGGCTTCAGGGTCATGAAATGAGCTCATGTCTCGAAGCAATTTCCTCGCAAATGAGGTTCACGCCAACCTTGGAGATCTCTGTGGAGAGACTGCATGCCTTCTTGAAGCAGAGAACCCTTGCCAGCCATCACATTTCAGGTGCCTACGCCTCCTTGCAGCTCAGGAGACCAGAGATCGTCAATTGCCACGGACAGCACTTCGACGAACTTTCTGAATGTTGTGCCTTGTGCTCCACACCCGCTAGAATAGTCGAGGCTTTGGATTTGCAGCTTTTCCCAGACTTCCTGGACTTTCATTATGATGGAGATGCCGAGGGTCGGGGTTGCAGGATCAAGTCTTCGGTACCTCACGGCCTTGTGGATTCGGTTCTGTACCGCAGAAACCTCGGTATGCAGTATCAATCCCTCCCCGACCCCAAGCTTGCCCAGAGGCGTGCCCGTGCAGAGAAGCCGAAGCGTGCTGACGAGGAAAACATGGCAGAGGATGCCATTGCTTATGAGCACTTCCGATCCACGTTTCGCAGTGATTGCTTCTACTCTGTCAAGAAGAGCAAAAGTGGCAGGGCAGAGGAAGGAGCAGGTCCAGCAGAGCTGACACATGAGGATCTGCTCAACACTTTTTTCGTTCCACTTCAAAAGTGTCTCAAGGAAAGCGCTAGCAAGCTCGACGGTGAAACCCAGAAACGATTGCAGTTGGAACTCACAGGTGATGAAGCGGGCTTGCCGCTCTCGCTGGAGGACGGCAGTGACTTGTCCTTCAACTTTGTTTGTGCTAATGCAGAGGGCCCGGAGAACACTTCCCAGCCGGTGGACCCAACTGGTTTAGCTGCCCCGCGACAAGTAGCCTTGCAGTCTAGGAACACCCGTCTAGCGCAGGCCGGTGAGTATGTATTCTTCCGTGTCGTGGATGCGTATCCAGGCCGCAGGAAGCGTCTCCGAACCGATCTGATGAAATCCATTGCCTCTTCGCAGCTGGCCGTGACAGTTCACGATGTTGTGAACTGTGATGCAGATGGGAGGGTAGTCACTGTGTCTTTGCAGCCGAAGGGTTCTGATACAGATACCAGTGTGTCAAGACTTTTTGACGGTACTCATGATACAAATGAGATTCTCAAGTGGGACACGGCTGATGATCTTGCATGGCTCTGGCGTGGTCATGACGACGAAGCATGGCTCAACTCGGGGCTTGTGCCGGCTGCCTTGTCCAAACTCTTCGCCGCAAAGGCGTGGCAGGGGGTGGGTCATTTGGCAGTCGCTGAGCAGGAGGGTGACTTGCGTGTGGCATTGCAGGCCTTGCAGGCAGCTGGTTTAGTCAACTGTAGTGAAGGGGAGGGAGTGCATGAACAGTGGCGGTTGTGTGATCACGCGCGTGCCTCCTTGTGCACTGGCGCCCGTCTTCAGAATGCTACAGTTGCGATGCAAATCAGGGAGGGTCAGCCGATTCTCAGCATGACGACTTGGGAGCTCGTGCATTCGTTGCTTCGAGACGGCTTCGTTAAGTCGGACTTTGACAGGAATGTTCAGGTGGAGGCTTTCCACGTAGCACGTAACGCCCCAAAGAAGTTTTATTGTGTGGGTCAGAAATGGTGCCGTGCCTATTTGCAAGTTTTGGTTTCTCGCAAGCAGCTGTCAGAGAACGGGATCAGCACAGTGCCTCACGGGCAGACGGCAGCCTTCTATAAAGGTCTTCTTGAGTCCGCTGGTGTCGTGAAAACAAGTAGCAGACGGTCACGCCTCAACTTTGCTGATGAAGATGGGCTCGCGCCTGTCCATGCAGCGCCTGTGCGTGCGCAGCGCCCACGAGGTGGCGTGCTGGGCGCACGACCGCGTCCGCCTCCTGAGGCCGGGGCCGATGGCCAAGTTGAGGGTCATAGCGAAGGCGGAGCTCCCGAGGTTCCGGTGCCTGAAGAGGCCGCGGCACGTCGTGGCAGCAGGGCCCGCCATGCCAAAACCCATTTCTGGCCCCACTCTACAGGTCCCTGCTCACTGATCTTCAAACCTCCTCGCAGTTGGCAAGCAACATGTCCCAGAACATGCAGCCATCGCAATCCTGCAAACCCTGCAACGAAGTGCACTAGAACTATGAGCTATGACCTTCGTGATGCGAATTCCGAGCAAGAGGTGTTGCGAAGCTTGCGCTTCTGGTTGTCGCGATGCATGGACTTCAGCACACGGACACAGCACATGGGGTTCGATCCTAGGCTTGAGGAGCTACCTGCTGACGATGTGTTGGTTGCAAATGCACAGCGTGCCTTGCCAGTGGATTACAACAGCGACCCCGAAGTTCCCAGGGGCCGTCGGAGAAGAGCGGCCAAGTCGGCCCCCAAAGCAAGCCCCCATCCCGGAAGCAATCGTGGGCCGGCTAGTGGTGCTGCTTCTTCTCGTGCCGCAGAAAATCCTCGAGGCTGTTCGCAGTTGATGGTTTGGAATTCAGCAAGAGTCTTTGGAATTTTTGCAATGGTATCAAAGTGGGCTTTAGGGTCTGGGGATATGTTTTTTCTGTCTATGTTGATGCAAAGATGGATAGGTTTTCTTCGCAGTGCCTGAGTTATGCAGTTATGCATGCTGACAGGACGAATCCGGCTGTGTGTGAAATGTACAGTGCTGGCTAGAATGGGAAGAGCCGAGCCATGTCATTCAGCAGGATCGAAATGCGCATATAAACGTTGCTAGAACTGGTGTCTACAGGCAGCAGAGCGGCAGCAGATGTGGACGAGGCCTTGGTTTGGCTCGAGGAGCCTGCAGAGAGCGGCAATGCCGATGATGCCAGTGCGAGTGATTCAGCGTCTTCCGACTCTAGTTCGTCTAGTTCCTCTTCTTATTCCTCATCCGGTTCTTCGTAAGCTGTGGCAGAGAGTGCAGTCGGATGCTTGGTCGATTCCAGCTGTGACGTGCTGCATGAGTGACATGAGTTGCTGCAGCTGCGCCCCACAGTATAGCCCATGTCCCCGAAACCACACTCCGCTCAGGTCTGGCCGCGTGTTCCTCGATTCTTCGACATGTCACGTCTGGATCTTATACATCTTTAACCAAGGGCCAAGCAAGAAACTTTATTGTCGTTGCCTCGTTGGCACCATCTGGTAGATCTAGCACTAGCACCACGGACCAGTCAAGACAGGACACTGCTTTGTGCATGAGTGCATCTGTCACGACCGATAGCTGTCTTGGGTTCCTGGGTCAAGACCAGAGGGTGCCCTTGCCACTGCGTGCGAGGTTCTGTCTTCAGTGGCATCCTGCAAGCTTGTAGCGGTGGAGGCCGGCGGGGTCAGAGAAGTTCGAACGCGTGGTGTTGGATTGTCTGGAGTCAGAGTCAGTTGTAGGAATGCTGACACCGGTTCTTCATTGACATGTAGTCAGATAGCCGGTGTGATGTTTTAGATCTGCTGTGTGTCCTGCCGCCGCAAACTATTTCACTATGTCCAACTGTATAACTGAAGAATGTAGATAGGTTTGAGTCGGTTGGAGAGCGAAGTCTGCAGGTTGGTGTGCGCATCGTAGCAAACCAGATTTTATGAACCCTTGACTCATCTGTGTCTGTGTCTCTGGACAGGTTGCGAGCAAGATCGGCTGGCCTCGGGAGCCGTGAGCCGGCTTGCAGCTCTTTCGGCCGGCAATGGACGGAGAGGTTTAGGCTTAGGTTAGGCGGTTGTTAAAACTTGAGGTCCTTGAGGTTTGTGGGGTTTGTAACGGTTTGTACTGATGTTCTATTTAGGAACTTAAGCCTTCGGTGTAACAGGTTCTCCATGTCCATAGTTGTTTGCTGGTGCAGCTTCTGTGCAGAGTAGCGACGAGGGCGCTGGCATCCGATTGCATCTTGCGGCATCCCTAAACTAGCCTGAAATTAAATCTCCAAAATAACACCGTCCTCCGAAACCTCAACCCGCAACAACGTTGTGTTGCTAGCTCAGACTCATACTTTTCGGACTTAGTTTGTGCCCCCTAAACCCTGAGTCCCCTAAACCTTGCCGTGCCTGCCTTGTGCGAGAGCGCAAGTCACCCTGAACCCAAATATCAAAACTCTGAACTATGTTCGTGTTGGAGCCAATACCTTAAACCCAAGACCCTAGGCCTAGACCCTGGGTCCTGAATTCGTGCTGCTTTCTTCTTCCTTCGATGTGGGACCCCCAGAACCCGAAACCCTAAACCCCCTAAACCTGCGGTGCCAGGCCTGCGATGTAGGAACCAAAACACAAAACGGCTTAAACCCTGGACTCCTAAACCCTCAACCTGTTCTGCTCGCTTCGGCCTGAGATGTGGGAGGCAAAACCCTAAAGGCCCTAAACCCTACAAACTTCCTAAACCGTCAATGTGCGGTGCAAGCTTCGGCTTGCAATGCGAGAACCAAAACCCTAAACCCTAAACTCCCTAAACCCTCAACCTGCGGTGCACGCTTCGGTTTGCTAGGTCGCAGCCAAAACCCCCAACCCTAAACCTCAAACCTGACACACCCCAAGGTTCCTAAGCCTTAAACCGAGTCACCACCTTTGGTGAAAGATGTGAGAGGATGCCAGCCACCGCTTGGGTTTACAAGCTGTTGGCTCTGCTTCGGCTTTGAGTCTTCGAGATGCTTGTGAGTCCTGGCAAAGGAGTCTAGCATTCGGCATTCGGCATTCCCGGCAAGTAGCAGTGGCACACATAACACATGGCATGTCAATATAAAGCGCTGCCGAAATCGTTGCACCATGTAGGTCAAGGCCTGCGGCACGCACACGCATCTCAACGACCTCTTGTGTATGCATGCAGGTGTACAATCAGGCCTCTGTGCTTGCTCAATAAGCACACAAACACATAGTTGTTCTTATGTACGGTGCTGTATGCATATATAGATACATATGTTTATGTATATATATATATATGTACATGTGCACACATATATAAATACATATATACATATATACCTTTCCACACATATATATATATATGTGTGTATATATATATACACATATGCATGTATATATATACATATATATATATATGTGTATATAGATACATATAACTGGTATATACATAAACGACTGATACCCCTGCAGATGCCTTGATTCGTACATGTTTGCACAAACCAACAACTCAGGAGGGTGGGAGGGTGAGGAGGGGCAAGCTACTCGCCTGGAGGATGAGTGTAAAGAGAAAAGCTAAAGTCCTAACCATGTCCAAGCCCTAAGCTTTCAAGGAGGTTGCAAAGGCAAAGGCTAGGTTCTGTGCTGCAGGCCCGAAGCTTCAAAGAGGAGTTTAAAGGCAAAGGTGGGAGCCCTTCAGTCTGAGGCCCCCAGACCTCGAAGAGGAGTTTAGAGGGACAGGTGGGGGCCCTTCAGTGGGAGGCCCCCAGACCTCGAAGAGGAGTTTAAAGGGAAAGGCGAGGGCTCTTCAGTGGGAGGCCCCAGACGTCCAACAGGAGTTTAAAGGGAAAGGCGGGGGCCCTTTAGTGGGAGGCCCCAGGCATCCAACAGGAGCTTAAAGGGAAAGGCGGGGGCCGCCGGGGACCCTTCAGTGGGAGGCCCCTGGCCCTGGCGTCCAAGAGGAGTTTAAAGGGAAAGGCGGGGGCCCAAAGGAAATAGCTTCTAACGCGGCCACAAAAGCAACAAGAATAAACATTTTCAATACAAATCACAAAATTCTGAAGGAAAGCTTTATAGCGTTGCTTATTTTGTTCAAAAGCGTTGATTTTCAGAACTATTTGGATTGCCAGCTTCCCATACAAAATCACGGAAATCCTGGGAATCGCGGGGAATCGCGGGGAATCGCGGGGGTGCCCGCGTAGGACAGAAATGGCTCCGAAATCGTACGCGGGGCGTTCGCGGGGAATCGCGGGGGATCGCGGGGAATCGCGGGGGATCGCGGGGAATCGCGGGGGCATCCCGGGCCCAAACCCTCCACGCTTGAAAAAAATCAATCGAACGCTTGAAATTTATGTTGTTTCAATCGGCGCTTGAAACAAGTCGTTTTGGAGTCATTTTCAATCGAAGTTTTTTTTGGTATCTGCTCCTCGCTTGATTCCTCGATTGATTCTTCGCTTGATTCCTCGATTGATTTTATGCAATTCTTCGCTTGATTCCTCGATTGATTTTGAGCTCGATCGTTTCTTGCTTCTTTCGCTCGTAGACGATGCTACATACATATACACTTCATATACATACATACATCTATATATATATATACATATATATATATATGTTTAATTATGTATATCGATAGATGATCGATAGACATGTGTGTGTTTTGTGTGTGTGTGTGGCGTTATTGTCCGGACAGACAAATAGAGATGGGTGTTATGTCTCGACAGACATGCCATGTGCTGTCTGGACAGACATGCAAGAGATGCCAGGGAAATCCAGGGAGGCTTGCAGTAGCGTTACCGGTTTCCAGATCTCCAAGCTGGAGGAGCTTCGAGACATGGTAGCCGGTTTGTGCTAAATGCCTGGATAGGCAAGCTTTGGATCGGGTGT
>CAJNDV010002113.1:184378-208433 GCA_905221635.1 Symbiodinium sp. CCMP2456
AATTTTTCAATCGGGGAGGGTTTAGGGGGGCGGCTCGGAATGGCTTGCGCGACCGGTTTCGGTCTGTTTTGGCCGGAACCGAATTCTAATGAAAATCAATCATTTTGGCGCAAAACGCAGAACTTTAGATCAATTCCTGGCAATTTGCTGGATGGGCCGAATTTCCTGCTTTCCGGTATTTTCCGTAGAGTTTTCTATACTGTACCAAACTGCACACGTTTTGAAACTTGCCCAGTTGCAGGCTTTCAGGCAATTTCAGGCCACCCACTGAGTCACTCAGCCCACTCACTGGCATACTGTCTCAGATTGCTATTGCTGTGTGTGTATACATATATATACATATATATATATATATATGTATGGGAGTGTGATGCTGCGTGTGTACGTATGTATGTATAATTTATGTGTTTATACGTATACATGTCTAATGTATAGACGAATACATATCATATGTTTACATGTGACGAGTAAAGCATATCTATATATATATATATGCATGTTCATGTACATACATATAAGCATGTATATGTGTATAGAGGTATATATGTGGATATGTATACATGTACACATGCATATATATATATATATAATACATGTATACATTTATTATGACTGTATATGTCTCTGTGCGTACATGGGATGTATGTGTATATATGTTTTTGTGTAGAATGTATATGTTTTATGTATATGTGTATGTGTATGATAAGAAGATGGGTAGATAGTAGATAGACAGATACATAGATAGATAAATAGATAGATAGAGATATGTAGATAGCACGCTTGTTTCTTTCACAGATATCTTTACATGCTTTATCTTTATGTACTTCACTAGATGGGTAGTTTAGGTTGGTACGTGCGTAGGTAGGCAGGCAGGCAGGCAGGCAGGTAGGTATACGTAACTATGCATGCAAGCATGTCCCTATGTGTGTGTCAGTGTGTTTGTGTGTTGTGTCTATCTGTCTGTTTGTTTGATTTGTATGTATGCATGCATGCATGGATGTATGTACGCACGTCTGTATGTCTGTATGTATATTACGTACGTATGTATGTGTGTCCGGCAACGGAACATCTCGAAGGACTTCAGGCAGCATGTTCTTGCAGACCGCGGAACCTCAAAATGGTAATGCTTCCGCCTGTTTCTGCAATGGTGTCCTTAGATGAGGTCTGAAGTTCTGACAACACATGTGTGTTATTTGGTCATACGCAGTCTGGCAACGCATCGCTTAGTGTTTTGCGGTTTCCACCGACATTGTATGATGGCCATCAGTGTGGACCAGCAGTTAAGCGCTTATCTACGGCCAGTTGTAGGGCCAGCTCCTTGGGACTCAGCAGAAGTAAAGATGTTTTGTTGGCATGGCAACAGCTGCAGCCTAGAGACATGTCGCCAGTGCAACTTGTGCGTTAGAGACAGGTTGTGCGTGTGTCCGTGTGACACGTGTGTCTCTGTGTATCTTTGTGTGACTGTGTCTTAGTCTGTGTGTGGGCCTGTGTGGAGTATGTGTGTGTGTGTGTGTGACTGTGTGTGTGTGTGTATGTGTGTGCGTGTGAGCATGACAGAGCGGCAGTGTAATGGTGCATGGTCGTTGTCGCAGCCTGCAGAGTGTAGTAAGCAGAAGAGGACGGAGAGCATTCCGGTCCACCAGACACAGACATCAGCTTGATGGAGCTCACTGCGGAATCACGTCTTTGTATACATGGGGTCAGGTACTCGCAGTGCTGTGCAGCTGTGTAGTGTAGCTAGTGTAGCGCAATTGGCTTCTAAAGCTAACTTGCTGCATCTGCTACTGCTACATAGTCCAGTGACGGTCAGTGACTTTCTGAGATGGATGGGCGTGGACAGCGATTGTCTGGCCGGCGCAAGAAGATCGAAAGCGGTGCTAGTGGTGCCTTGCAAGCCGCAGGGGAGGTTGACCTTCCAGAGGGGCCGTGCTGCTTGCAAGAAGTGCTAGACTTCCCAGACTTGGTGTGGCAGCGACTTTTCACTGGTTCTGGTGCGGCAGAGGATCGTTTGCAGCGACTGAAAGATGTGCTCAAACGTGGCATTGATTTGAGCTCCCAGTACAGTGGCAAAGGCACTGCAGAGACAGCTGCGGCCCACTTGGCCAAGAAGTTTTCGGCCGAGGGTCTTGAGCAGTCGTGGTTGAATGTGGCTTCAGCATTTGACATCAAAGGGTTTGCGAGAGATATTTTGAAAAGTCACACAGGCATCAGCAGACCGCATTGTGTGTTCTCAGACGTGCATGTTTGCCTGAGCCAGCCTGGCAAAGATGATCTTGCTCGCATGGAACCAGGCAAAAAAGCGGCTGCAGATGAAAAAGCAGCGGCGTATCAGCGCATGATTGGGCATGTCAAGACTCATGCTGCAGATCTGTTCCCTTGCAATCAAAAGGGGCCGTGCTTCACGCATGGGCGGCTGGACGGATGTGAAGTCTGTCCCCAACGGACGAAGCCCGATTCCCTGCTCATGTACGTAGCAGGCCAAGTGTGCAAAGACGTTTCGCGGAGAGGGTCCCGCCAGGGGTTTGCTGGTGGGAGCACCAAAGCATACGTAGTATGGCTTGGCATGGTTCGTGCGAGACAACCGGAACTGTTTGTGCACGAAATCACCACGTCAGCTGAAGCCAAAGATCGTTTGCATGAGGACTTGAAGGACCTTTACGACATCCACACGTACAATTGCCTATCACCTCATGACCTAGGCATTCCAGTGCAACGCCTTCGACAATACTCGGTCGGCATCCTGCGGAACAAATTGCTTTTTGTTGGTAGCTGGCAGGACTTCTTCAGCTTGCTGCAAAGTAGATGTGTGCTGTCCGGTGACATCTTTTTCCAGTCAACGCGGGAAGAGCAGCAGGAGGTTGCTCGTGGAGTGGCCTCACGGCATGGTTGGTATGTCGGTCAGGGCGACTGTGCCAGCCTCGAACAACAGCTCACACCAGCTCAAATGAGGCGGTTTCATGAATACAAGAAGGTGGCTGAGGAGAAAGGTGTGACGGGTTTCTACACCTTCGATGTGGGACAAGATGTCGGGTTCGGTCCTCTTTGCCAGAACCTGGCGCCCTGCTTGGTATCGCATGGGCTGTTGGTTCACGGACAGCGGGACGTCCTCGCGACGCCCATGGAGCACCTTCTGATCATGGGCCGCTCAGATGCGTGAGATTGTGTGTGTGTGTGTGCATCGAATGGGATTGTTGGTCCGGTGGTTGACAGATGCCTTGTGTTATGTACTGTAGTGGGGGTACATTTCTCTTAAAGGTTGCAAGTTGCAAATCTCGTTGAAGCACACGGTGTATGAACGACATGGATCCTTCTCTTTTGAAAACTGCGTGTAGCCGAATTGCAACATTCAATGAGGCACGGGTGTCTGGTGTTCTTGGACTGCGGTTTTCCCTTGATTGGACACATTGATGGTTGTGGTATGTTCATCGTATCATGGGCATGCCAAATCATGTCCAGTCGGCTGTGGACAGCTCTAGACAGGTTTAGGTTTAGTAAGTTTGTTTGCTTGGGAAGTCTTGATTCATATTGGGGCATAGAACGGCACGCTTGCACATGACTGTACATGCGACATATTGGAGGAGAGAGCGCCTTTCCTCGCATCCAAAGCAAGTACGACTGCCCCTTCGCGAGGTATGCGTGGCGAACTCGTACGCAGTCTGCAGCCTGGAAAGACATCGCCGGCAACGCGATGCAGCTCCAGGTCGTGACTGCAGTGATTGCCTACCTCCTCTCACATGTAGTTCCGATCTCCCAGGCACCACAGCTGAGCTTCCACAGGGGTTTCACGTCTGATTGTGAGTTGGATGACGATGAGGCTCAGGAGCTGCAGCACGCCTTTCGTGCAAGTGCAAGTTCGACAGTCTCTGAAGCTGAGCATGTGGTCGCACCAGTAAGGGAGGCTCGTGTCGAAGATGGAGGCCTGGACATCCATGATCATGTGGCGGCAGCTGAGCCTGTCGTAACAGAGCGTGTTGCAGCAGAGACGCCTGGGCCTGCAACTGTGAACAGTGGCGCCGGTGGCATGAGGAAGAAACTCCGATTGGCGTGAACCCAGTTGGTGGATCTCGGTTCCGCAGGGTCTTTGTCCACATGTGTAATCCTGCGTGCAACAGTCCCGCAGTGCTACACAGAGGTTTTGTCGTTTTGTCGCTGTGACCGGTGGCTCCTGTGCTACATGGACTGTCCGCAACTTCAACCAACGAAGTCGTTTGTATGGTAACCCATGCATGAAGCTTCATTCTTGATTCTTGACCGGTGATAGCAGGTTGCAGCTAGTGCGCAGTGTGCAGTTACAGAAGGCAGCGTGCGAGCCGGGCAAAGGAGTCGTCCAGCTTTTGTTCTCCCATTCTCCGAGCAGTGTGAGGAGGCGACGTTGCGTTGGATTGAGTACAACCAGCAGGCAGGGCCCAGGGCCCCGGGGGGGCCAGCAGATCGGCAGAGTGACCGGAGTTGTTTGTTTGTCGGTTCTGCACAGTGCATCAGTGCATGTGGGCTTGAGTGCTGCGGTGCAGGGCTGGGGTCGGGGTGCAATGACTGACTGCGCTGATGCCAACGCATAGCTTGCTTAGTAGGTGACACGTCCAGTAGATTGCGTGAGCAGGCTCGTTGTTGCATTCGATAATGTGCTCGGGATCGGCTCGGCAGATTGCTCAAGGACCTGCAGTCGAGTCTTGAACGATTGCAAGATTGCACATCAGCACTTCGACATTTTCGCTACATGAGTCTGCCGAACCCACATGCGACATGCGATTGTGAGTTAAAACTTTGGCCAACGACAAAATATCAAACTTAAACGTTTCAGATCCTAATCATCGGCATCCTTCCGTATTTCTTCTCTATAGAGTAGTGAAGTGAACGACTGTTTCTGCGCCGCATTGATCCGTGCGCTCATCCGGGCAGACTTTGCTCAGCATGAGTGTGCATGCTGGCAGCCAAGCCGGCCAAGCCACTGACGTGTCCATGGGTGGTGGTGAGCTGTTGGCGTCTGACGCTCTCCTCGAGGAGTCCCTTTCTACTTGTGATCAACATTCGGATGCAGGCGGCAAGGATGGCCCCGGCAAGCAGGAGTTGATGATGACACCGCCTCAGTGCTCGCCAGTGGGTAGAAGCTTCCTCTCACCGGAGGACTCCAGGGGAGTTCGCCGAAGCTTGACCTTCTCGCCAGGGGAGTCATCGGCCTCATTGGGCTCATTGACACCGTCGCCGTGCCCTTCGTCCAAGGGCCAGGGTCTGAAGATTTGCTTGGCCTGCCCTCTTCCGGCCACCAAGGGCAGCTTGTGTGACAAACACAAAAGGGTGAGCGATAACATCTACAACGACGAAAAGAAAACCAAGGCTGAGAATCCCGAAAGGTGGAAGCGGTTTATGGCCATGAGAAAAGAACAAGGTGAAGAATGGGTTGAGATCCTGCTCCAGGCGGAAATCACCAAGGGCAGCAATCCAGGCAAAGGCAATGCGACAGGGACCTTCCATGCCATGATCAATGTTTCTTCGGTGCGACAAGAGAGCAGAATGGCCGGGCAATTTCAGTCCAAGAGTATGAACTTGCGCATGTTTCTGAAGAAACTCAAGGAGGAATGGGGCTGGGAGGCGAAGGAAGCCGGGGAAGAATGGAAAAGGGTCCTCGCCGCGACGCCGAAGGAGCACATCATTGAGCGCCCGACCTTGCCGGGTCGCAAAATGGAGGATTGGATCTATGTGCACGACTTTGACGCATTGATCGGCTCTCAGTCGCTTGCTCACGCCAGCGAGGTTCAGTTACGTGAGAAAGAAAAGAAAAATCCGAAGCCAGGTGATATTATGGAGGCTGAGGATGCGCTGGCCACGCAATCCCTCCACTTCAGCGACCGCCTCTTTGGCCAAATGTCTGGAACGGCCGCTGCACTTCAGGCGGTGCGGTCTACCGGAAGCGCGGTTGTTGATGCCTCGGGCAAGTCCTTCATCTTCTCAGACTCAAGCAGCTTTCGAGAGAAGTCGTCTGCTGCTGCCACGGCGGCCAACAAAGGTCAGGATAAGACCGAGAAGAAGAAGGGGAGGGGCAAGCCTTTTGACATCGAGGAGCAGCTCGACAGTTTGGATTTCAGATTGAAGAAGCGCTACGACACCGGGAAAAGGATGTGCGACGATTGCCTCCACGACATTGAGGAGTTCTTCATCAAGGAGCCGCAGGAGAACTTGGATAAGATGAGTCGCGTGGCGGCGCAGGTTCGACTTCGTATGGTTGTTGTCAGGGCCGTGCTTGCGGAGCTTCCAGAAACGACAGCTCTTCCCAAATGCTTGCATTTCAACGATGAGAGCTTGCCCAACGTGGTCCTGGACGCGGCCGTGTTTCAGGACATCGAGGTTTTGGTGGAGTCCGATGAGAAGATTCAGTTCGAGGAGGTGCAGAAACTTCTCTCCTTCGTCCGCGAAGCCACGGACCCTACCAGGTCCGATGATGATCAAGAGGCAGCATACCGACGTCTCGTGGAGCATGTGGCTGAGGTTTGGGACCGATCCTTTTCCATTCCCACGACGGAGGAGGGCACAAGCTCCATTGATTTCCCGGAGAAGGATCTTTGGCAGGGCATCTTGCAGCTTCATGGATGGGCCGGCAGCGGCTTCGAGACCAAGCCCGACATGCCTGGGATGAGGGATGACTTTGAGCAGGCGTCGGCCGGCGTCTTCCTGAAAGTCTTCGTTGACTGTTCCGTGCGCTACTTCCTTGCCAACTCGAAGCCCATGTTGGAGCCGCAGCACATGAACAGCTTGAGACCGTTGGTGCTGCAGGCCTTCACTTGTCGCATCATGTTGCGCCTTCAACAGGATGAAGACGGCATCAAGGGCTGGGAAACCAAACACAAAGATCAGGTAGACCTCAACAAGACGCTTATCACTGCTGTGCGAGGGTCATTCTCGACCATGCAGAAGCAATCCCGTGAGCTTCGCCGTGAGTCGGCACGGCTCCAAGCGCAGCAAGACAAAGAGCGGGCAGCAGCCGAAAAGGCCAAAGCCAAGGAAGCGCAAACCAGGCTTCGGTCCATCGCGGACCAAATGAAAAGCACCGGCAATGACAAATTGCCAGGATTGCTTGCTTTCTGTGGCTCCTGGATCAAGCCCGTCCGTGAGTTCAAGACGGTGGCTGATTTCAAGGCAGCGGCGGCGAGCCTCGACGTGAACCAGCCCTTCATCATCACGGATGCAAGTACCCTTAAAGAGGAAGAGTCCGCATCAAGTGCTCGCGTCAACTTCACCTTGTTCAAGGCTGTCGTGGGAAGGTTTTCATAAAGTGCAGGCAGTGCAGGTCGACGGAGTGTTGCTTTTTATGTGCCGCTGTCTTGGAACATGTAATGTTGCTTTGCCCACGCTCGCTGTCCCGGTTGCATGAGGACTGATTCGAATCTGCTTGCGGCAAGACCACTCACTTTGCGTGTTGACTCTAACTGTCTGCTATCGTTGCTGATTGGTTGGTACTGTACTTTGTAAATGTGAACCGCAGAGTCCTTCGTCTCAACTCAGACATCTGTGTTTTGCATTGGTGTTTGTTGTGGTCTTCAAACGCTGCGTAGTAATACTCCAGGCGCAGTTCCCGAAGTGCAAAGGAGCTCAAGAAGATGGGTACTCGCACTGCCCTGCTCCTGCATCCGACGGCGTCCTGCAAAAGATCTTGGAACTGGGTCCATCGTCGCTCATTCCGGTGCCCACATGTCCGGAAGTGCAGCAAGTTTCGATGTTTGGATGTGCGCCAGACATGTGCAGGACTGCATTTGAGCTGCTAGGTTGCGGTGTGCTTAAGTACACCGGCAAGGGGTCGAGAGAGTTCACCTGCGTGAGCCTCGACAACGCAGTGAAGATGATGGAAACGATTTGCGAGAAACAAGGGAGACCCACCCCAGAAGCGAAACCCGGCAACCCGCTTCTCAAGGTTCTCGCAAGTTTCTTGCACGATGGCCTGGACAAGAGTGGCCTTGCACAGCTCGATGATGTGCCAGGCTTGGTGGCTTACAGGGGCATGTGCGCGCCCGGGTCGGTGTGCTTCATGCCATCGGGGTGTGTGTTCAGCGAGCGCACGCTCAACGGCGTCATGGCGCATGGGTGGCGGTGCTCGATTGTAGAGCATCATGATGCACTGAGGGTGTTGCAGGCATTGGCTAATGATGGCTTCTTCGGCGCCAGATCGGTCGATGTGCTCAAGAAGTTGATCAAAGCTGCCCAGGTACGAGCTAAAGCAGCGCCGCCGAAGCCAGCAACGGCAGATTCTGCCGCAGATCCGAGTCAACAGCCCGGAGAGTCCCAAGAGGTCCAAGGATCCAAGTCCACCCCAGCGCTGTCCGAGCCCAAGCCCGCGCCGGGCGCAGGGCAAGCAGCTTTGCATGCGGCAAGTGATGGTGTCGAGAGCGGCGCCGCTGTGACAAGCAGTGACCCTGTGAAGCAAACCAACCCCGACCCCGACGCCCAGAAGGAGATCAAGCCGCAGCCCCATGCCGCTGCCGCTGCCCAGAAGGCGACCGAGTGCCGAGCTGAGGAGGCTCAGGATCCTATAAAGGGTGCCGGTGTTCGCGGCGGGAGGCAGTCCACAAAGAGGAATGCCAAGGAGGTTGAGGCAAAGGAGAGCTCAGCAGCACCGAAGAAGACCAAGAAGTGATCCTCAGCATGATCGGTAGGTTGCAGCACAGCCCAGCAGCAGACGATTTCGCACGAGAAGTATGTAGCCGTAGCAACAGTTACAGATGATGCAGTGGATTCCTGAACATTGTCGTCGCATGTACTGGAACATTGTATCCTCATTTGCAACACTGTAACATCACTGACCCCGAACTCTGCAATGGCCTTAGCCTCTAGACTGTGTGCAAGTATTTAAAAAAGCCAGTGACCGTAGACCGTAGTCTGTGCCTTTGATCACGGCGGTGGAAGTGTGGAAGAAGCTTGAAGTAGGCCTGTTGTTGTTAGTAGTTCGAATATGGTCTAGCGAAGCGGGTTCGATTGCAACGTGCAGCTCCTAGAGCACGGGAGTGGTGTGGGGAGTTGCAGGCCACCATGCCACAGTGCAAGGTGCCATGGCAGCTCGAATTTTGAAGAGGGCAGCTCGTTAGTTACGACGTTCCAGAGCTGCGCATCCTCTAGGGGCGTTTTTTGGTTGGGGTGCCACTTGCCACTGATGCGAGCTGGCAGTTAACCTAGCATTGATCGTTCAGGCTTCTGAGTCGAAGCTTCATATGGCGACTGAGCATTGGGCGATGGTGCGCCGATGGCAAAATGTAAGATGAGAAGGTCGTGATGCCCGTGACATTGCCATGCTTACCTTGGCCACAGTGGTTATAGTCACATGTCCAAGCCTGAGTCCAGTCCATGTCGCATGTCCGGTCGCCCAGGGATCATCGTTCGTTGCCAGGTATGAATCTTGTTCTGCACACATGTCTTGAATGCTATCTGTGTATTGAGTAAACGTTACCAAGCTCGAAACCCAAGTTGAAACCAAAGGCCCGAGCCCCGATGCTTCTTCATCGTCGAGGTCTATCTTGCGAGTACATGCTGTGTTGTGCAATTATTCGCTCCTTGCTGAGCCACGCCACGGCCCGTTGGGAGGTCGGCTTCAATTTCGAACGGCTTATGACGATTGCGGCTTGGGCTTGGCGGTCTGAGGGGTGTCGGATGGTGTCGTTTGTTCGTCGCACCGAAACCTGTGGGGCACTGTGGGGATGCTCTGTGCTATTATGCTCGCTGTCGTCATGTTGCTGGCTGATGCAACTGATGCTCTGCTTTTCAGTGTTGACGGGGTTGGAAATGTGACGTTTCTTTGGTCAAAACACTGTGCTTCCGCTTTCCGTCAGCGCACGTACGTTCGCATGGACGGGCGTGTAGTTTTGGTTGTGTTTCCTTCACGAAGTTCCATGCCCAGGGATACGCTACACAACAAGCGTCAAACGTTGATGTTCACTCTCTTTGCGGTCGGAGCCTGCAGTGTCCCCCGGCCAACCCCCCAAGCAAACTCACAAGACCCCACCGTGAAAATAACAACCCCATAGGGACGTAAAAAACGTAGGTCCGAGCCTTGTCCTCTGTCTCACTACCCATACATCAGGAGGAGGCTTATGGATTGCAGATCCCGCAGGGGAAGCTACGGTAGTTTTCGAGGGGGCTAGTGTTTCAGGCCGTATTATCGATCTGAGCAGTCCGTATATTTTCTATGCAGGGTCTAGACTTCACGCCACCCAGAAGTGGGAACCCGCTGAGAGACGGGTGCTTCTCACGGCCTTTTCGCCGCTTGGTGCCATCCAGCTCCCCAACCAATCGGCGCTGCAGCTCACGGAGTCTAGGAACAGAGTTCAGAGTCGCATCCCGGACTACTTTAGGTCTCTTGAGCATGTCGACTAATCGGGTTAGGTGCAGCGGCTTTGTCATGGCAGGACTTTGGCATTTGAATTTGGAATTCATGAACTTTGAAGTGAGGGTTCACACTGGAGCATGCATGCAAGCAATTAGTAATTTTGCAGTTTGTAATTGGTAATGCCTCTGCACCCAATGCCAAAATGCATGCAATTCATTCCCCAGCCCAAAAATTCAGTACTGCACTTCATAATACACTTAATTCAATGCCCCTGCCAAATGCCAGCTGCCTCCTTAGGACCCGACCCTAATTACCTGTCTGAAGACCCCATGCTTGCTCGCCGCCTGGCTGCACTTAAGATGACTGATGAGTGATGTGATGATGGCAGGCAACAAAAACCCTAAAAAACCAGAAACAAAAGCCTTGCCTGCTTACACCACGCAACTACCTCATCTTCACAATGCTTTGCCACCATCCACTCCGACCGCCAAGATCCTGCCAGGAGGTTCCTTGAATTATGGCATATTTCTTTTAAAGTTTAAGTGGGTATAGGCTCCTTCCATAGATACCTACTTTACCCTTGTTCTTTGCCGGAGCCTGAAGCCCAACAAGACTCATGTCTGACACGCATCGTTGCATTGTTGCGCCATGGCTTTCTGTGCGCCTCTGACTTTCGCTGCGGAGATAGACTACTGGTATCTGCTGACAACTGCTGAACTGGAATTCTGTTTTGCTCAGGGCAAGAAGGAGTCACGAGAGTATGTGGAGTTCAAGGAACACCCGCTAGATCTGTCGGGACATGGCCATTCTTCTTGAAGTGGCATTTCAGCTTCACCACAGAGTACCAACAGACATCAAGGCTACGATACAGCTGCATAGGAGTGGGCAAGCCGCTTCTTTTGGGCTACTTCGAGGGTTCTTTGTTGACAGAGGCTGACTTTGAGGGAAGTTGGACTATTGGTACACAGCCCAGCATGGCACTTTTGAGGATTACGGAGCTGGGTACCAATAGTCTGATACTTGTCAAAAAGAGATGCTTCTCGTGCTTCTGTGTCTGATTGCCAAGACTATGAGGAGGCTGAGGTCAGAGCTGGGTTTACGGATGCAGACACAAGACTGTGGTTGCATTTGGCCTTGATGGCGGTGACTTTCGGGTCATGGCGCTGGGTCACTGCAAATGGAATGCCATGTTTTGAGACATCAACCGTGCATTCTGGACAGTCCTTTACGGACACGTAAACTAGCCTGCCAGTTTAGCTGCCTCATGGTGAACACACTACGGAACCTTATGAAAGGTTGGTGAGGAAAGTTAAGGAGAAGAGAACAAAGTCGGAGTGAAATCAGATGAGGAGATGACGCCTAATTTCAGCCTTTTGCTGACAATGCAAGTTGGTAGCGCAATGCGGCGAAGACGTATTGCAGGGTCCTCAAGACGATGATCCAGTAGCACACGTAACTGAAGACTTATTGTTGTGCATCTGCAGGTCAGAGTGGTCTGAGGTTGAGCTTACTTAAGGTTTTGATGTCTGGGATAGCTGTGTTTTGCTGGATTTGTTTTTCTGGATTTTCTCTGACTTGTGGAGCACTTGTTTTGGATGTCGCTTAGTCGCTCTGTTCAACCTCGCCTGTGAGCTTCGTTCTCTGCCATGCGAGAGGGAAAAAAACCCTAAACCATATTTACCCTAAACCAGATATATGAAGCCTTAAACTCTACAAATGGTTTTGTTAAGCCTCATTTCCTTGGACCTTCGGACCAGGAGAGCCGACTGGGCCAATGCAATGGCGCTTAACCTCGGTTTAGGGTTTAGGGTTTAGGGCTTAGGGCTTAGGGCTTAGGGTTAAGGGTTTATGGCTTAGGGCTGAGGGTTTAGAGTTTAGGGGGAGCACTGCGGCAAGAGTATCGCTGCGATTAGATGATCTCTAAGATATCTAGCACAGTATCAGATAAGCAGACCTTCATCATTTCTTGCGAGGGTCTAGTCTGTGAAAAGCAAGTGAGCCCCCGCCTGTGCTTGTGAAGGCCCAGGCGGTTCGACGCAAGTTCATGGCCGTCGCTGAGCAGTTCGTTGGGGGACGGGGCTTACGGAGTTTAGGCTGTCTTTCGCATTAGGAGCATCTAGGGGTAAAAGTTTAGGGTTCCCGGTCCGGGCAGGGCATGGGCTCCTGACACTAAATCCCCAGCCCATGATGCCGCTAATCGGACGGTTCGCCTGGCACGCCAAGTGGTGAGTGTAGTCCTGATCCGACCCGAGAGAAATCTCGTCGTGCAGTGTCCGAGTTGCCAGAGCGTAATTAGACCCTTTGTGGGACATAGAAAGAGTTTGGCGCGACAACTTGGAATTCGGAAGTTCGGAAGTGGTGGTGGTAGTCTCTTGATCCTTTGACCAGTTGCTGAAGAAAAGCCTGACAGTGTTGTGTGTGCAAATGAGCTCCGAATGTGAGAGCCGAAACTATAGACATCAACCCGTAAATCCCACACCCCAAGCAAAAAACCTGCCCAAGAAGCATTTCTTGCCCATTGCGCGAGATGCGAGAGTCGAAAGCTACTCAGGTTTCTGGACTGATCCTTTTCTTCGTCGTCGCATCCTTCTTGGTGGCTCTGGAGGTGCGGAGCTTGGGCGCCTTGGACAAGGGCAAATATAGAAGACTAAAACATTACCAAGATCAATCCTTGGGGGTTCCTTATTATAGTTGTAGTACAAGGGAGCCCAAGCCCAAAACCCTTTTCTTAGGGTTAGACCTCTATACTACAGAGATCTTACGGCTTAGGGCGAAGATGGGCGAAGGTATGCTGCCGAGTCTTTCGGTCCGTTGGGGTCGTGATTAAATGACGAGCTAATATCCGCGCTGCACTAGTTAGGACAGCGTGTTGGAGTACATTAGTCAGGCTTCTATATCGAGCTTCGGACTCAACGGCTCTATGTTTGTGATTTGTCTTATGTTCAGGCTTGTTCGAGGTCTCGTGCGAGTCTAGAGGAAGCACAGTTGCCAGAATGACAAGCCTTTTTGACTGCGGTTTCTTTATGCGATTTTCGCACAAAGGGAGTATTGCAGCCCATCTTCACGTGACTTGTTGAATCCTTCGCTCACGTGATGTCATAGATAGAGATAAATAGAGGCCGATTCGATACACTCAAGCCTGCAAACCCCTAAACCCTAAACCCTAATGACAAAAATCCTAATGAACCGCAGCCCAGGACTTGTGAATGTCCTGGACGGGGCGTTGTGCGTCGGAGTGTTCACAGCTTTGGCACCGGGTCTGGTGGGGCTGCTGTTGATGGATAGACTCTCGCCAATGATATGGGAGTTTCCGAAAATTAGGGGTACCTTATTTTGGGGTCCTTGTAATAAGGATCCTACTATTTAGGGTACTATATCAGGGGTCCCCCGTTTTCGGAAACTCCCATATAGTATAGTATGGTATAAGATGATAGAGGGAGCACTTCGAGCCGCCTGGGATTTCAATACAGAGCTGCCGGTACCTGCACGCTCCACTGGAACTCCAGTTTCATGGTCAGGAGGATTGAACAAAGAAGTCAGACAACCAAAAAGGAAGCGACATGGGAGAGTGCAAGTATGTCAACAGCATGCTAGGTATGCAGCTCGCAAGTGCTTCCTTAAGGACGGAGCTTCGCATGGAAATCCGCCATGTACCTGCTACTAGCTGGTGGCATTGCGATGAGCGTTCTGGGTCTTGCGCCGCAGCTGAGAAGAGGTTTCGCTGGCTATATCCTTTTCGCGATTTTGGGGGGTTCGGATGAAGGGGTCACAAATCAAAGCAGCAAATCCAGCTCAAACGATATTGCGACAGCAAGCAATAGCAACAACAGAAGCACGCACGGGTTGCCAAAGCTTCGAAGGGACTGCAACATGCTTCGCTGAGGGTTTGGCGAGGTAGGCCTTGTCAGGAATAGGAATAGGACACCTACCTAGCAAGTTAACAAAATGGATTCCTTAGCTAACCAACACGTATTGCAGTCTCTGGGTTGCATGGCACATGGTCACAGTGTTGCTCAAGGTCTTCACGCAAAACGAGCCCGAGCTGCTTGCAAAAGCTTGCAAGCTTCCCCATGCTGCCGATGTGAGTATCGGAATGATTCTGACAGATCTCAGAATCACAACAACGTGATGCCCCTACCTGCAACTGGCACGGTAGTGAGGGCAGACTTCCGAGACATTTTTTGCGGCTTCGCGGCCAAACCAAGAGGCTGGTTGGGCTTCTGGAGGCACGGGGAGTCCTGTCTCACACTCCGCAACCGCGTGCGCAATGGCGCACCCAGTTGGAAAGTTCCGGAAAACCATCGCACAAATGGCTGGCTTTCAGTCTCTCTCTCCCTCTCTCGCTCGCTCTTGAACAGGCACCCTTGACGCATCTGTTGCATTCTACAGGTCTCTACAGCCAGAACCGTACAAGCTCAAGTTTGGCTCAGGCCCTTGACGATACACCCCAGCTGTAACCTGAGGACAGAGATGTTGCGCATTGCGGCTCTCCTCTGGACGCTGGTCTCTGGGGTACCCCAGCAGGACAGCACAGGCTTGCTCCAGTTCAAGGCCAGCTCCTCAGCTGAGCAGGTCCTCTGCGATTCCTGCGAGGCAGCAGATCTGCAAAACCCTGCGGATTTCGATCAGTGCAACTTCTGGGGCGATCCACACTATACGGAAACCTGGGGTGGCCTTGGCCGCTTCGACTACCAAGGGCTGGGCGTGCATTGGGTCGTAAACAACAACGAGACTTGCGACAGCTTCCGCATGCAGGCCTTCCACTGCCAGTACCGAACATCCCGCAACGCAGTGGTTCTGGGCTTCGTCATCGAAGTGAACGGCTCCGTCTCCGGCACGGTCTTTGTCAACGACACCTTCGTGGAAGTAAGTGCTGGCTTGGAAAATCTGGTATCGCCCATAGGTGAAATCTCCACCCAACAGCTGCAGAACGGCGGAATCAATGTGCAGACCGGCGATCGCTGCAACTTCGTCAACATCAACGGGAAGCCCATCAACTTCAAGCCCGGCTACCTGCTCAATGCCAAGGTGAGAGCACGCGTGGGCGTGACGCAGAATGCCGGCGTCTGTGGTTCCCCACAACTGTTCCCTACTTTCGTGAGCGACAACAGCAGCTTCCTCTTCACGAGCGGGCAGATCGAGCAGCTTTGTGAACAGTGCAGCAGTTTTGGTGGCTTAATCTCGCCCGGTTGTCCTGGTTTCGTGCCACCGCAACCACCGACAATCTCCAACGACCTGACCGAGGAATGCGAGTGGGCAGCTGATCCCATCGAAGCGCAGAATGCTGGCTCGGGGCCCGACATCATTCAGTTCTGTGGGCCGGACACACCCATTGCGGCCAACTTCTCCTTTCCCGGACCCAACCAATGCATCTTCAAAGTCAGCGGCGGCCGTGGAAACAGCTGCGATGACATTTGCGGACTCCTTGGCACCACCTGCAGCAACATGCCCGGCCGCGTCGATTCAACCGGTAATACAGTCTGTGTGGCAGGCGACAATGATGGTCCCGGACTTTGCAACAACACAAACGGAAACCTCAATACATTCTCTTGTGTCTGCGACATTCCGGATATTCCCTTTCCGGGCGATGACATCAACGACGCGGAGGAGGTCGCAAACAACGATCCGAACATCTCCTTCCAGGAAGCTATCGACAATTGTACGGTCGGGTGTTTGGCGAATTTGACGTTTGACATCAACATACCTCCGCAAACGGAGCTTGAGTACTTGCTTCGAGGCTGCATCATCGATTGGGTTTATGCAGAGAATGAAGACAGAGCAGACATCGTCGACAACACGCAGGAGCAATGTCCGGGCCTGGCATTAACAGAAACATGTGCCGAGTTCACTTGCAACGGTACCGGGCTGATCCCTGACCCAGCCAAGCAGGCTGTTGAGTGTGGCCCTCCCGGGACCTGCACCAACGCATTTTGCTGCCTCCAAACCTGCGAAGGGTTTATATGCACCTCGGGAACGCCGGCGCCAAACTCCACTTTGTGCAACGGTGGTGCGGGGCCTTGCAATGAGACCGAATGCTGCATAGTCACGACTACTACGACAGCTGCGCCCACCACCACCACAACGACAGCTGAACCCACCACAACGACCACAACGACTCCTGCGCCAACCACAACGACAGCTGAACCCACCACAACGACTCCTGTGCCAACCACAACGACAGCTGAACCCACCACAACGACTCCTGCGCCAACCACAACGACAGCTGAACCCACCACAACGACCCCTGCAGCCACCACAACGGCTATCGTCCCCACCACAACGACCACAACTCCCGGGAAGAAGCCGTACTACTCGCCGTACAAGCCCTTCCGTCGCTATCGCCATCACCGGTTTCGTCGATGGCGCCGCCGCCGCGGCCGCTATCCCTCCTATTACGACTACTCCTCCTACGGCGCGAACAAATCACTCATTCAATCTCCCACCCCGGACGAGGATGAGCATGAGGAGGATGGCAACTTCAAGCAGATGTACAGCTGCAAGGGCGAAGCTGGCTGTGAGGAGGCGAAGTTCAGAGCAAGACGCGGTGCTCAAGTCAAGGAGGTGCTCGTGGATGAGCTATGACGTAGACTTGCCTGACTCGCTCGACCGGCAATTCGAGCCAAACTTTCGGCAGGCGACTGGCGAACGTGCCTCGTCGCTGTTCCATATTTTACTGTCAGTAGTTGTACAGAGCATGCCGAATTCGTAAAGCACTTCGCACTGTCATAAAATTTGACAAGGCCTTCTCATCATCGTTTCGAGACTCATCAGTTCTGAGAGCCATCAGTTCTTGCACCCTGTCAAATGAGCCCGCCTGCCGGCGACCGACAAACACTTGGATAATCGCGGGCGGATTGAAAGAATATGAGGATGGCCGCACTTCTCATGCTAGCTTATGCTTCTGTGTGAGCGTGAAAGAACTCTGCCGAGTCCGCCTGCGACAATGCAAGAAGGGCCAAAGGAATCCGACAGGGTATGGTCGATAGGCCACACTCGACCTGTGCGACCTATGCAGCATGGAGGAAAAGGTTCCGTGTGGACTGCAAGGACATGCCAGACCTGCAGCTGATGTTCGGTTCTACCTCACCAGGGGTCAAGAGCCACCCAAACACGTGTGTATATATTATATAGTATATCTATTCGAAATATTATCCATTCAATTTTTCCTGCCAACATATGTACAAAAGGTATTTATGTATCTATGTATGTATGTATGTATGTATGTATGTATGTATGTTTGTATGTATATATGTNNATGTATATGTATGTATAGGTATATGTATGTATATGTATGTATATGTATGTATATGCATGTAGGTATGTATATGTATGTATGTATGTATGTATGTATGTATGTATGTATGTATGTATGTATGTTTGTATGTACGTATGTGTGTGTGCGTATGTATGTAGTAGCGGCGATGGCGGTTGGTTGGGTTGGGTCTATGGTGTGTTGCCTCAGTCGCCGGTGTGTCGCGTTGTGTTTCATCTCCGGACCAGTTGTCGTGAAAGCTTGCGGACCGTGTGTGAGTGCGGGAGTCGAAACACCTGAAGCCTTAATTTTAGATCCTACCACAGATCAAAGCAGGTCCAGGACTGGTGCCGAGTGAACAGGGACTACCTGGGAGAGGCGCATGATGCCTGTGGGTGAGGATTTAAGGTTGCTTTGAGGGGGCCCACAAGATATAGTTTGGGTTAGGGTCTCCTTGAGACTCATGTTTCCGGTAAGCCAAGAACCGGACGCTGTTGGAGAGACGTTGCAGCCATAGCCTTGGATGAAGTGGGCGCAACATTACAAAGCAGGAAGTTCGACTGGCCGTCGGCCCTGCGCGACAACGGTACCACTGCACGTTCGTCAATGCTTCGTCTTGACGAGACTGACCTTCGTAACGAATCGTCACCACGCATGTTACGGTGATGAGTGCCGCCAGGGATTACCAACACCGGGTCGAGTAAGATGCCGCTGATGATACGGGGGTCGCACGCACTTGGTCGGAACACCTAGTCTGCAATCGGAGCAGCGGAACCACACGGGAGCATTGAAGCGCCATGTGGGTTTCTCGAACAGGAGCTCAGGGAATATTAGATTCTGTTATAGTCCAGTATATTGGGTTTAGACCCTATCTCAATATGTTGTGTTAATGAACACCTGGACAGCCAAAAGCTTTGCAGACCGGAGTGAGAATCTCTGCCACAGGAAGGGATCAAGCAGCTGGATATGTTCGGACCTGCCGCCTGAGGCTTGGAAACTTCTGGTACAGTGAGGTTGAGAATCTAGCGTATCTATAACTTGGAAAGACAAACCAGAACCGAAGACAGATAGCTGCCAATTACAAAGAGCAGCACATGTCAACGGCGGAGGCATGCACAGAGCACATGATTCGACTTACACGGGCTGTCAAGACACAACGAGTGCCTTTCCAACCTGCCGAGGGCATGAAGCACTCCCCTAAACCCTAAACCCTAAACTCGTCTAGACTCCCAGAGTGCAGCTGCATCATGCTCAGGTTTCTCAGGATTTCGGACACAGAACTCTGCATCGCGAAAGGAGCCTAAAACTTGTGGACAGCTAGGCGTGTGGGAAAAAGCCCAAACCTGTGAGGGAAGCTCTGTTGATCTGAACTCGTGGACATCTCAAGTTGGACCAAGGATCAATGGCGGATTATCTCAGAGGGCCCTGCAGCCGAAAACATGGTCCAAGACTAAGCCCGGCAGCCGTGGATGCTCTCAACTCGTGTAGGCGTATCAAGGGTTCAGGGTGTAGACAAGAGTGCGGGGCCGGGGTTCTTTCTCAGGATGAGTGCAACAGCAGTTCTTGCGCAGCCGGATAGGAAAAGAAGGTTTCAGTATACAGAAGCTCCATTATATGGGCTTGATGCATATGGACTGATTGCCGCACATGGCCTAGGGCTTTCAGTTACTACATGAGGTAACCTTGCCTGCAGTCTCCATGTCGCTCGCACGCAGCGACAGTAACCCCACTGTGCCATAACACCGGTGCTCATTGTGTTTGCACCCCTCGTTGCTTGCATACTATTGATTCAGCTTGAAGAACGAAGGAGCTCAATGTTTGTCTCCTGCTGCAGGGCCTCAGAGGTTTAGGATGGTTTGGGATTATCACGGGGCCATATTCAATGTGCGACTTCACGAGTTACGGGGTCTAGGACTTTAGCGTTCATAAGGGTTTTCTTTAACTGGTGAAGAAGCTCAGGGCTCAGAGCCTCTTCGAGCCATTTTTGGGAGGGTCTTTTCCGGAGCTGCTGCAGGATTCGGTGCACATTATCCAGTCCCGGGCCAAGAGGCCACAGGGTTCGGGGTGTAGGGTTTAGGGGGCAAGAAGAGATAGAGATGCCGCTGTGAGAAGCCTTGCCGACAGGAGTTCAGTTGTTTTCGGATCCTGCGTCTGAGAGCGAGAGAGAGAGAGAGAGAGAGAGAGAGAGAGTGGCAAACTTCGTTCTCTAATGCCTCGGTCAGAGACGACCCCAAAGCCGACCACTCAATAGTAAAAAGGGTGGTCGGGCGGGCCAATGGCCTGAGGGTCCCGCAAACGGACCCCTACGCCCGGCAGAAAGAAAGAAAGAGAGAGAGAGAGAGATGCACGTTTCTCACTCCCCGTTGCCCAATAACACGTTGGGTGGGCCTGGTGCCCGGGGACGTTGACCCGTCCCCATGCCCGGGAGAGAGAGAGAGAGAGTCCCCACCACAGCCCTGGGGAAAGAAAGAGTCAGGGAGCGGGCTATCGATTCTATAATCTATGCTTGCACCCTCAATGCCGGACTATGACGTCATGCACACCTGGAACATCCGATACAGCAGAAGTCAAGCACCTTACCAAGCGCCTTGAAAGCTGAAGCCCCCAATATGGAGGCTATAGCCCCAGACATGCCTAAATCACAAGTTACAAAGCCCCACCAAAGCAGGAGCCGCGAGATGGCGAATACTGTTGCAACGATGTTCGCGCAGCGAAGGGAGTCGGCCCAACCGATGTTGTCCGTCTCCTTTTTCTGTCGGGGGGGTGAGTGGTTAGGGTTCAGGATTTAAGGTCTAGGGCCGAGGAAGGTTCTTGCATCATAATTAATATTTGGGGGAGTGGTTAGTCTAGGGCTTAGAAGTCTTGTAACATAACATTCGGGTGGTGTTGAGTCCTAACTTAAGGTGCCGTGCTGACGTATGCTAAGGCTGCTAAGGCTTTCCTCCTCAGCGTCTTGGAATTTCAGCAGATAAGGAGTACCAATCTGGAGCCCAGGTAGTAGGATCGCTACTGTCGGATTCGTAAAACAAGCCACCTCTCCTTCTAAGAAGCCCCGTATGCATTAATGCTTTCAATCTGCTTTATAGAACTGCAGATGCTCAACCGTCCGAAATCCCCTGGCACGAGGTGAAGGAAACGGTTGGTCCCTTCTTTGTGAATGGAGTGGTATTGGGTAATTAAAGCTTAAACTTGGCTCACGATTCTGCAGCCATGCAATTACACAGATTCCTAGTGTACCGACTGACGGCCTGACGCCAGACACAAGGTTCCGATCGTGGGACTGCGGTGCAATCTACGATCTACAGCTCGAGATGCAATAAACCGACATCGCAAGAGCCAACAGAGCCGAGTTATCATGATGGCGGAATGGCTGAATGACAGGCCCAATCAGAACCCTAAGCTGGCAAAGGCCTAAGCCAATTCTGGCACGGTTCCTCCTCCAGCCGAGCACGAGCAGAGTCGAATCTCAATCGGAACACGACGGCAAAGAATGAAACCTGGGGTAGCCTCGTCCAGCCTAAAACCTATAAGCCCTACACTGCCCTACACCCTAAGTTGTTTGTTCCAGCTCGCCAGGCTGGCGAACAAGACAGCCCAAGAGACCATTGTTGCCAAGGCATTGAGGTTTTCAGGCTTACAGCTTCGGGCTTGAGCAATTCAGGGTCTTAAGGTTTGGAGGTGAGGGTTCAAGTTTTCAGTTTGCGGTTTAGTGTAATTCGGGCCTGGAAGTTGGAATCAAAGGTCCTGGGATGCTGCGCCTTGGGATTAGAATTGGGTTTTGGGGTGTTGTTTATCATACAGTCTCCGAGGGTTTGTACTGTCATATTGCTGCTAGTTAGCCAAGGTCCTATATGATTCAGGATGGAATAAGAACTTACAACACGGTTCGCCAAGAATCGCAGCACTGGGCCGGGGAGGCGGCTGCACAACTTGAAAAGCTGCCTCGCAGTGAGTTCAGTTCGTGGATCCTAGGCTCGGCTCAAACCCCACAACAATGTGTTAGGTACTATACTGTATCTAGTATACCGAAATCTTGCTACCGCAAATACGAACTCGGGTATGCCATAAACCGTGCACCACAACCACCCCAATATTGCTGATCCTAACCATGCGAGAGAGGAAAAACTCCATTATCCCTAAACCCTGCGCCAGTGCCACAAAAGACCCTAAAGCCTAAATCCTTCACCCTGAACCCTACACCCTATAAACCCTGAATCCTGGCTTGTCCGAGTAGCGAGAGCGTAAACCCTAATTCCTAAACCCTAAACCCTAAATCCTTACACTTATTGCCATGCCTGCTTTGCGAGTGTGTGAGTCGAAATCCTTAGATCGTTTCGTTGGAAATCCTGTGACAGGGTCTTCGGCCTAATAGGCATGCCTTAGCATGAGGCGTGCTTGCTAGACACAGACAGCACTTTACCCTGCAATGCGGGCTCGTCCTTGCTATGTAGGAGGCAAAAACCCTAAATCCTCAACGCTAAATCCTTAACCCTAAACCCTAAACGAGCCGAAAGCTGAGCTTGATGTGCATGTTCTGAGACGTTGCGTTACCCTGCATTGCGGGCTTGTCCTTGCTAGGTAGGAGGCAAAAAAACCCTAAACCCTAAACCCCTAAACCCTGAATCCTTACTCCTAGACCCTAGATCCTCTAGCCTAAACCCTCTAAGGAAGGCGCTCTCAGCCCGGACAGTGGAAGTCAGCCCGGCAAGGCCGCAGCCAAGCCGCTCTTCAACCCGACCATGGCCGACACCGTGCAGGTGACGAGCCATGTTAGAACAGATTAGATAAAGTAGAATGTAAACAATCCAATATAATATATCATAGCATAGCATAATACAATATTACAACATGATATGATAAAATGTATTTAGTATATGAAACTACTCATATAGTGCTTCCAGGCAGTCAAACTGTGAACCCTTCGTCTCAGAAGGTGTCCAGGCTGTCTAGCTTGCGCTGAAGCCTTGGGTGGAGAGTGACAAGGCAGACGTGTCATCTTTGCTGCAGGCCTTCTTCACGAGAGTCGTCGGCTGCGAGGTTCGAAGCACTTATGCTCGCGAAGCCTAAGTCAAGCCAAGAGTAGGATACGACATGATACGATTGTAGATGGCGACAACTTCTCGTGGCGGTTCGAAGGCCTGAAACGGTCGATCATGGGTTTGCCTGACAGGCGAAGAGGTCACAGAATCTCCTGAACAGCCACTTCTGACAGCGTGCACTGCGCTACAGCAGTGACCCTGTTATAGCTGTTAGAGCCTCGACTACGAGAGCGCAGTAGTGTGTTGGAACATGCCAGACTGGAAGCGTGCTGCATGTGGTGCACTGCGCAGTGACTGGCTTTGTAGGTGCTCGCCAACATGTTGAAAACTCAACATGCTCAGTCCAGCATGTTAAACCCTAAACCCTTGAACACTAAATCATACAGAGTTTCTAAACCATGCAGAGCTGCAGCTCTGTTCATCTGGGTCTCCAACTTGTAGTTTGGTCGAGTCGGTGGTGTAAGGACATGTTTGGATCTGCAGGAATACGAAGACAGAAAGATAGGCCCTTGGAATGCCAATATAGAGTCTGATCAACCGCTTAGGAGAAGTTTAGGTGGTTGTACGTTCAATGCGTTAGGAGCCCGAAATAATAGCATGATTTAGGTTCCTGTATTACCCACAATTAGAAGTTGCAGTGGAAGCAGGCTTAGCGGGTGTAACGCCAGGTTCCTGAGAGCCAGCGCAGATGTGGTGGCTCGGCGGCGTGGTGCTTGGACTGTTCTCTGCGTGTGAGGTCGCACGTGCAGCATCTGGAACCTAGAAACTTGCGGCACGGCTTCAGAGCAGAATGTGTCGGACACACGCCCGTGCCCGCATTAAATTATTTCCGTTGTTTCAGGGCTGCCTAGTCGCCTGGGGCATACATGGCTCAGTAGCATTGTTTTTGCAGAGTGCACTTTCTGTGCCATCCGAGATTTGGATGGTGTCCTCCATGCGGAAAGCATGTTGTTCTTGCTCAGCTGCCCGAGGTGCAACACGAGCTCGAAGAAGATCGGTCCAAGCTCGTCGGAAAAGTCAAAGGTCCCCTGCAGAAAGATCGTCGTTGAATTGTTCTGCTTCCGCTGCCGCTGCTGGTTTGCTCCCCATTCCCATTATGCCAACGCTGCAGCTGCGCCCGCTGCTGCCCTGGCTTTGCTTGCGTTCCTCCTCCTGCTGCTGCTACACATGCTACCGCGATAGCTGCTACAACGCTACGACGACGACAGCAGCAGCAGCAGCAACAACAAGAGCAGCTGCAGCTGTTGCTGCCACTGCTCCTGCTCCCGCTCCCGCTCCTGCTGCTGCCGCTGCTTCTGCTACTGCGACTTCTTCCTCTACTGCTGCTGCTGTTACTGCTACTGCTACTGCTACTGCTACTACTACTACTACTACTACCACTACTGCCACGACGACGACTACTACTACTCCGACGACGGCTACTACTGCTACTGCTGCTACTACTACTACTACTACTAC
>CAJNDV010002114.1:0-13436 GCA_905221635.1 Symbiodinium sp. CCMP2456
TACTGGTACTGCTACTGCCACTGCCACCACCGCCACTGCCGCTGCCACTGCTACTGCTACAACAACTACGACGAAGTCTACCACTACTCCTGCCGCCGGTGCACTAGCTGCTGGTGCTGGTTGTGGTGGTTTTGATGCTGCTGGTGCTGCTGCTGCTGCTTCGCTCCAGAGTGATGCTTTATGGATCGAGACAACCATGGAGTTGAAACGATGCGTGTCCTACAGGAGCGCCGCACTAGTGCCATCGCTTTCTTTCTCAGTGTCGCGCCTGCCGTTTCAAAGACATGTTCTTTGTGCTGCGAGTCTGACGTTCAGCATGTTTGATTCTGATCAGACGTGCACACATTGACCGGGTCCCGAGCTGGGGGCCTGCACCTAACTTCCACGATGGTGTGGCGATGGGAATGCAGAAAGCTGATGTGTACTGGAGGATCGAGCTTGGAGTCTGAAGAAGCCTTGGTAGCTATCTTTTTCAGAAGACATTTTTGCGATTGATGCCGAGATGCAGGCAGAAGACACAGCTGGTGCGAGATTGGGGGCGGCAAGGAAGATGGCAGCAGGCGGACTGGATCAAAGATGGTGAGGTGACAGACTTGACATCATGAGATATCGGTCCTTTTTGCTGTCATATCCCAGTCCTAGTCAAGACGCCATTGTACAAGGATCGTTCCCTATTCGTCCCGTGCCACCATCAGCCCCAGTACCGTTCACAGCCACATGTTCATCAGGCTCCTCCTGCTCCTCCTCCCCCTCTGGCTCTTCGTCGTTGTCGTAAGCCCCACCATCTTGATCAGAATTGTGGCCATCAAGTCAACTGCGGCAACATCATCTTCAGTCATATCAAGCTCCCAAGCTCCACGAACTGTCATTGACAACCCCTGTGTTCGACAAACATTGCTGGGTGCAGTCCGTGGCAGTGGCGGAAGGAGAACATGACTTGCCTGCCATTCCGATGTGAATGTTTTTGTGGATGTTACTGTCAGTTTGCTTGGTTTTTTGTAATCTGTCTCGAGTCTTAGCCACAAGTGGCTACAGACCTTGTGCGAGTCAAACAATTCTGTCAAAGCTTTGCATGCAGGGATGCACAACTCGGTCGGGCTGAAGAAAGGGAAACACGAAGTGAGAGCTTCAGGCTGCCGCCCTTTTCCTTGCGGAGTGGGACCCGGACCAGCTGCCAGACCTCCGTGCCTGCAATGCCTTGAGGCTTTATTCATTTGGCAGCTTCGCATGGCCATCCGGGGCGTTTCTGTCGGAAGCCGCGGGATGCGGGCTGCAGTACGGTGTAGTCGGAATTCGTGTCGGAGTTGACATTTCATGTGCTGAGGCAAGATGATGCCATTGGGGATTGATAGCTGTGTCGCAAGTCAGCCGCGACAAGTAAGGCATTTGCGGAAACAGCTCACGTAAAAGAGGACAGAGTCGTGACCGCATCTGTGGCGCTTGCCGTTTCAACCTAAGGCTTGTGCTCAGACCTTTGCTCGCAGTGGTCGCTGGGAGGAGATCATTCAGCTGTTCGCCCCTCCAGCGAATTGAGTCTAATTGTAGCCTATCGTAGTCAACTCGTCCAGCTGATCTTAATTCCTCTTAACCTCGTCAGATGGACTGCTTTGGTCTTGCATGCCATGTCTGTGCGTCGCTTTGCTGTCGATCTTCTGCGAAGGCTTCACGAACGGTGAACCGGTGAATCACCGAAGCGGGGTGCAAGAGATTGCGGTTTAGTACAGCAACGGGACACCGCCAGGCGTGCATGGATCGCGCCAGCTTGTCGCCTGATGCGATCACTGCAACGGCCGCAGTAGGTGCTCTCGGAAAATCTGCGAGGCCTTTCAGATCATGCTACATGTCCAGTTGGGCTCGAACAGCCACTACTGCAAAGCATGAGGTTTCTGATCCCTACATCTGTCCAGTCAGCCTGCCTACCACTGCAGATGGTCCACCTGGTCCCTTCTACTTCCTGTCGCACTACCTCTGTTTCACGTGATTTTACATTTCCACTTCACTACAACTAGAATGTGCTTACACATTCTCAGTTGTTCGTCTGGAGGTGGCAGTTGGCATTCTGGCTTCTCGACGACCTGCAGCTCCTGGACACAAAAAGCCTGCAACCCCAATCAGCTGGTCTTGGCTCTGCAGGCAGTAAACCCCCCTCCCCTCATATCCATAGGCGCATGTCTCGGCAGAGAGCAAGATCAAAACGAGCAGAGGAGGCTTTGCGAGTTTCCCAAGGCGGGGTCGCCTTGCCACAGATTCCTGGCTTCTGGCCGCAGCTTCGGCAGCTGCCGCAGCTTCCGGTGCCTGGCACCTTGGATGTGTTTACTTTAGGAAGATTCACTTCATGATGCAAGCAGCAGTCGTTAGACTTTACAGAGCTGCTCAGGGAGGCTTCCTTGATCTTTATCGACGAAAGCTTCTCGGCAATGATCTGTGACGAGCCCGTTCAGAAGTGAAGATGGTGGCAGAAAGGACTCATTCGCCTTGGTCGTCGTGCTGAGGTGCCGAAGTCGTTACGTACAGTTCAGCACCTTGGCTTGCCAGCTTGTGGGTGAAGCTGGGACCGAAGCGAATGCCTCCTTCAGGTCATCACCGCTTGTGAGCGAGGGGGTCAGTGGCAGCGAGCACTGCTTCTTTTCCATCAGATGAAGGTCGAGGCCGTGGCCAGCGTCAGAGTCGGACACTTTTGCAGTGTAACCGTTCTGCAGGGCGTGGAGGCAAATGTCGTCACCTACAATACTGCCATGACGGCCTGCGAGAGGGGTCCCTCGAACTAAGATGTACAAGCAGCTCTGGTTACGTGTGGGCATTCTCAATTAATCAAGAAGTGCAAGTCATTGGCTTTCTACAGAGATCCGACCCGTGCGCAAGACATCCAAGGCAGTCATTGGCCCGGCTCTCTGGAGCTGTTTGAAGAAATGGAGGACAGACTCTGAGAGTTCCCTTGCATGAGGTTGTTGCAGGCAGGTGCAGAATCTGAAGGCACATAGTAATAGGAGTGTCGTGCGACGGACGATGCTGTTGTTTTCTGTCCTTCACTCCAATCACCTGGTCTACTCATACTTGTGTGTCTCGTAAGTACCGCAATGGTTGCTTGAAGGCCAGAAAAGAGTTGTCAAGCCGTTGGAAAGCAAATGGCATTTGCACGGATGTTGGCCCTTGTGTGTGCGAGGTGCCGAGACGAATTTGATATATGCATGCCAGTTATGTATGGACCAACTCGTGCACTGCTGCGTTCAGGAGCACAAGCTCTTGCCCACCGTAGTCACCTGGTCTGTGCAATTCAGATTAGCCCTCGCCGGTCGATATCAGTCAGGCCCGGACAGTGAAAACGAAACTCCAGAAAACATCTCCTAGGCGGAGCTGATCTGCATGCAAAGGAGCTGTTGGCAGATACTGGTGATCAGTGACTAGGCAGCCCGTCACCTGAGGTGTCCTTTGGAGCTGCCATCAATGCTTGTGGCCAGGGGCAGTCCTGGGAGACCCCGGGCCCAAATCTGGAGAACAAGCAGTGGTTTTGTAAGTATCGCCCGGAGCTTTCTATTCGTCTTTTCGTGCAAGCTCGAGATGGGATCGAAGGATCAATGGGCCGTTGCTTTTCAGGAGAGTCCTCGCCTTCCTCGCGAAGATGCGAGCCAGCGCCCCGCAGCAGTCTTTAAGCCTGATTCTTCCTTGCCGATTTGTAGCAGGTGTAGGAGGCTATCGGGAGAAGGTTTTTCTTGATGCCCTCATTCCGTAGCACCCAGCACTAGACGAGGCATCTTTGACGACGCTGCACCTTTCAGACTTCCAGAGAAACTCCGGCTTTCTTTCCATGCAGCCGAGGACCTTCGAGCGAATCGTGTCATTTACACCGGATCCATGGATGCCTTGAGCTCTGCAAGTCAGTGGCAGCTCCTCGTCACCTTCAGCTTGGCTCCTGCATGGGACGTAGGCGATGGTTGCAGGGCCGTTGGGGGTTTGATTCTGCAGCCTCTTGTGCCGGGGTCTGTACGCACTCGTGCGTTACCTGCGACTTGCTGGGTGCAATGCTGGTTTTGGCAGCGCCTGCTTCAGCAGACAAGACCGACGTTGGGCAGAGGTACTGTCCGAGAAGTCCTATGCTTTCTTGAAGTGCTGAAGGCCAGCGCGCCATGTTTTGAAGCTGGGTGCAGCCATGCATGGACCCAAAGGCGTTGAAAGCTGGTGCTGTGCCGTCTCCAACATGGACGCTTGCGCAGTGCTGCCAAGCAGGCTTGTCCTTGCAGCCATGCTGCCGGGGTGGCAAGTCAGGGACGTCGAATGCTGCCGATGACCGGGGAACGAATTGTTTTGGCAGAGCACGGTCCCATCCAGCCATCCACCCAGCATGGACTCGAATCAATGCTGCACGGCCATCTATGCAGCGATAGAGCACATCATCTCCTCCGTGCTGCTGCCAAGACTCCAAGACCACGGACGTGTACTCCGCATTCAACAAGTGGGCAAGGACCTGGGCCCGTGTATGGTGTCCAAGATGAACGCTGAAGAAGTGCTGGCTGGATGCAATTGACTTCAAGGATGTGGTGAAAGCCTCACAGCGCTCAGCTGATCTGACTGACAGCTTGACTGCTGAACATGTGCACAGCATGTGAGTCGCATGATTTCATACCAATTTCATACATTGGCTAAGCGTAGGTGGGCAGCCCAATTGAAGTGTAATTTAATACAAATCACATTGGGCTGGCGGTACGAGTTCGATTGTGGGTTCCAACATCTGGGTGATCGAATAAAGGCTGGATTCGGCTAGATTTCGCCAGCTGGTAAGCCGACAGTTGCACTTCCCCCCTCAGCTGACTTCGAGTTGCTTGTGCCCCCGTCCTCTTGGTTAGCGAGGCTGGCTCTGCTTCTGTGGGATGATCTCCGCAACGACCCTGGTAATCAGATTGCTCCCTGCGCTGATTGATTAGATTGTCTTGATTTCCAGGTTCGTTTTTTGGCCGCTGCGGGCACAGCGGTCCATCGTGAGATTAATGCGTCGTGCTTACCGTGTTTGAAGACCTTCCGTTGACTTTCGAGTGGTTCCAGTCAGCGATGTTGTGATAGATTCTGATAGATCGTCTGTGTACTGGCAAGTTCCCAAAGCCTGAGAGACAAACAATATACATGGCCGGTTCTGCAAATTAGGGCACGGCACCCTTTTAAAAAGGACCCTGAAAGGGACCAGAATTGTGAGAACTGCCATGAATTGCCCATACAGCAGAATATAGCACATCCTTTTCATGAAAACACTTGGAGCATTCGCAGGAAGTGAGATGTTGCAGCGTCGGGGTTTGGTTGTGCATGTCGCACGGATTGCACTCGAGGATGCCGCCTCTTTCAGCATTGCCATGGGTGCTTGGGCTTGCGGCGCGCACTGGCAGCAGGTGGCCCCTGGTGCATGGCAGGGCTTATTGATATGTTCGGGTGGATGGCAAATGACGGCTTCTTCGACAAGTTGGAGTAGCTGTCTGCCGACTTGGTTTCATGTCGTGCAGTGAAAGTGCAAATTGCATTCCGAATTCTTAACATGACAACATTTCAGACTGTGCCTTGTGTTATGTGGCAGGCTCTATCGCTGCTGCATGTGGCTTGGCTATGATGCTGGCAGGCTTCGTTGGCTGCGATCAAAACCGTGGCCGTTCGAGCGCACGACATTTGCAGTTCGTCGCTCTCGCGATTACTCCAGCAGCCGCACCAGCCCAGAAGTGTCGAGTCCCCAGGTGCTGGATACTCGCGGAGGGATCGATGCCGCAGCGCAGGTCTCGGCTCTGGGTGCGTTGGCAGCTGCTCAGCAGTGGGAGGCCGAGAGCCAACTATCCACTCGCAATGCAATTCACATACTATGATGGAGGGTGGAGGGATTGCACACAGAAGTCCATTGGTTTGCTGCCGAGATCCGTATCCGAGCAGGTGTCGGTGTGCTTGCTGTGCAATGTGGAGGCTGGGAGCTCAAGCTTAGCTGTATTTGTAGTTTTGCAGGCTACCTGCCACACTGGCGCCTTGCGCCTTTACATTCCTAATTACTGGGTACATGAGCTGACACAGAAAGGGTGAAGGCTTTGATCGCAGGTTCATGCGACCTAGAGATCAGTTGGAGCCTACTGGTCGAATTCGCCTTGCCATCGCAGAAGCCGCCGGGGGCGGCGGTGGTAGCAGCTGCCGGGCTGAGTGCTGTAGCGGCCGCGCAGAGATGGGAGGTGGTGCTGCGGTTACTGGAGGAGAATGACTGAAGTGACTGAAGCTCCGTGCAGGGAAAGGCATTGGGCATTGGGCAATGACACGAGCTTGAAGCTGCTGCCCAGAGGACGAGACACTCCAGTGTGCAGATGATGCCGTTGCATACGGCCCTTGGACTTGCAAAGTTAGGCATGTGGCATTGACTCTGTGATTGGGCCTTGCCGGTTTCCGCTTTTCGATGCGTGACAATGCTTGCCTTCCCGAGGTGTGGCCATGACATGCTGCGGTCGCGCAGGTAGATGGGAATGGTCTCTCGAGCTCCTCCGACGTCTCAAGGCTTGCTGTTGCCTCAGCTTGCTGACTTTGTTCAGATGTGTTGAAGGTGGCAAGCATTCGGTCAAACACCGTGATCTTCAATGCGGCGATCGCTAGCTGCGATGCCAGCGCAGAGTGGCAGCGAGCGCTTTCAATGCTGGAAGACATGAGGCAGGCCATTAAGCTTGCCCATGTAGTGCTGGTACTGGTGTTAGCAACGGCGTGTTGCGGCTGCAGCATGTTGCAGCAGCAAAAGCTGGTTGCAGCAGCAGCAGCAGCAGCAGCAGCAGCAGCAGCAGCAGCAGCAGCAGCGGCGGCACAATGAGGAAGACCATTTCGCTTTGGCTCCTTCGGCTTTCCCATTGCAAGTCTCAAACGTTGAGGACAGAGACCTTTAACCTGGCCGGGGGGGCTGGCAAGCGCTGTGGGTTTTGAGACAGAGTTGGGCTTCGATTCACTGTGGGAGCAGCAGTTTCACTGGTGACCTCAGCAATAGGAGAACGAGGAGGAAAGAAGTGGTTGTGGTAGTGGTAGCAGTGTATCATAGGTATAGTTCGTAATAGTAGTAGTAGTAGTAGTAGTAGTAGTAGTAGTAGTAGTAGTTGTCGCAGTAGTAGTAGTAGTAGTAGTAGTAGTAGCAGTAGTGGTAGTAGGAGGAGGAGTAGTAGTAGTAGCCGTAGCAGTAGCCGTAGAAGTAGCAGTAGCTGTATCAGTAGGAATAGCAGTAGTAGTGGCAAATGGTAGGATACTGGTAATGGTACTGGTACTGGTTCTGATACTGGTACTGGTATTGAAATGGTGACAGCACAAAAACATTTTGCCAGGACGAACCCGTATTGTTTTTTTGCTGTCTGTGCGCAAGCCCAGGAAGCCAGTCAGTGGGTGAACCCCGGTTTTCGGCACGACAGCAAAACAGACGGGGCATGTTTGTTTTTGCTGTCGTTGCGGGGACGTGTTCTTTTTTTGCTGGTGCCTTTCTGTTTTGTTGTCGTCCCCGGAGCGTGCCCGTGCAACGACAGCAACAAAAACAACGACAGCAACAAACAAAAAAAGCCCCCGGGAACGACAGCAAAAAAAGAACGCGCCCCCCGAATCATTCGGTGGTGTGTTTTCTTCTTGCTGTCGTAGGCTCGTTTTTGTTGCTGTCGTCCCCGGAGCGCTCCATGCAACGACAGCAAGAAACCGACGACAGCAACAAAAAAGGCACTCTTACCGGGATTAGGGTTTAAGCTTGCCCGCGCCCGGTGGTTTAGGGTTTAGGTGTTTGGGTTTTGGGAAAAGGGTTCAGGGCCTAGGCGGCCTCGGTTGTAGGTTATACGAGTTTAGGGTTTTAGTTAAGGAGTAGGGTTCAGGGTCCAGGGTTGAGTTGCCCGGCGTGCGTATCGGTTCAGGGTTTGAGGGTTTCAGTTTGGGTATAGGGTTCGTTTTGGGGTTGTAAGGTTTTTGGGATCAGGGTTTTGATTAGGGATTAGGGTTTATGGTTGTGCGCGCCCGGCACGCTCATCGGTTCAGTGTTTGCAGGGGTAATCTTGGTTCGCAAGTGGTGCAAGTGGCACCACAGGTATCCGTGGGGCTAGTCGTGCAATTGGTAGAAGTGGTGCAAGTTGTGCAAGTGGTACTGGCCCGTGGCCAGCAAGATGAACAAGATTACCAAAATGATGCTCCTGTGGACTGTCTGCGACCCGGTGCTGCCGTGCGAGTCCGCACCTTCACAACCACCACCTTCACCATGCTTACCCTTCCGCAGAGACGAGACCACTACTGCTGCGGTACGACTACTTCAGCTCCTGCGGCTGCGAAATTGTAAAGGTAAAGACGACGACAACCACCACTGACATCCGCCACTAAAGCAGTTGCTTTCGCACCGCCACATCACCTGTCTGCACTTTACGCCACAGTTACCTGACTGTTACTGGGACCTGTGGTCAACTGTTGGTCAACTGTGGTAGTAGTAGTAGTAGTAGTAGTAGTACTAGTACTAGTACTAGTACTAGTACTAGTACTAGTACTAGTACTATACTAGGTGCCGGGAAACTGGAACCGTCAAGCCCGGCAAAATGACGGTCATTTTGATATTTCGGTTTGGCCCGGGTCGGGCAAAATGACGTGTCATTTTTGTAATCTTGCTTGGGGGGATGGGGCATGTTTACTCTCGTCTGCCGTCACAAGAGAAGTCGTCGTCGCCGTCGACGTTGTGTTTGCGGGTGGGGGAGGACCACAGGATGCGGAGAAGGAGGAGATCTGGTGGGGGAGGAGAGGCCATTTATTCTGTAATGGGCACCTAAGACGGGCATAAACGAGCGCGATGACATTGCATTCGAACAAGATCGAACACTTACTGAAAAAGCCCTACTCGTGATGTGCTGCACTTCAGACATGCGAAAGTCGCGGCCGATGTGGTGAGCTACGGTGCCGCCATCAGTGCATGCGAGAAGTGCAAGAAGTGGCGACACGGAGCATCACTCAGCTGCACAGTCGTACTCGATACACGCAGCTTTGCTTTCGACACACCAGATAATGATAGCATCAGTGGAATGCCAAGCTGTCGGCAAAAGCTAAGCTGCTAGGATTAGGCTCGGTGCCTCTCCATTCCTTAGGCCTGGCACTTCTGGATGAACTGCGTGGACAAGGCTCGACAGCCTATGCCAGGATCGGCAGAATCAATGTCAGGCTGTGCAGGGAAGCTACTGCCTGTGAACCGGCACAAGTGATTCCGTTATCCTGTGAATGGATCCAACTGCATGAGCCACAGCTGGTCTTTGCTCGCCGCTGTGTCGCGCACAATTGTGCTTTCTGCCACGTTCGGGTGTAATCAGCTACGCCCGAGCATGCCCGAGCCGTTTACTGATCCAAAGTCCACAGATCTGGCGGCCAACGTGGTGGCCCTGAGCGCGGCCATCGGCTCATGCGGCGAGGCCCAGTGGAGGCCATCCTAGAAGGGCAGACAGGGTAGATTCTGTAATCCGGTATCGTGCAGTCGGTGGGGCTCCAATAAGTATACTTGCTGGTCTTTGCTGAGTTTGCACTAAGGCGCACCCTCGTGCTTCTCAAGGCCATGTGGGCCATGGTGTCCGTGTTGCCCTTGTAGCTAGTGACGGCTTCCCTCCCCCAGGCAATGCGGGAGGAGCAGTTGCAGCCGAACGAAGTTACTTTCACCTCGATCGTCTCAGCCTGTGCCGGCGCGTTGCGTTGCCAGGCTGCAGTTTGTACACTGGGTAAATCGGAGGCATCTTGCATCCAAGAGCCACATCTCGCGTGCACACTATCGTCAATTTATTTGACCACGCGGTTTTCGCGTGGTCCTCGGTCACGCCCCGTGGTTCGCGGTCGCGGCTCGAGGTCCGCTAGCCCTAGGTCGCAGCCCGTGGCCGCGCTTTCTTTCAGGGAATGGGCTCTGGCAAACTTTGCCAACCAAGACGGTTTAGGGTTTGGGTCTTGCCAGTCAGCATCTCCTACGGTTGTCCGAGCAACAGTTCCGTAAAGGGTTTAGTTTAGGGTCTCCTTTGGGCTTTTTGCCAACCAACGTCTTCCTGCGTTGCCGACCACCAGCTCCTTCGAAACAACATTTGGTTGTAGGATTGCCAACCAACATCTCTTTTGGGGTATGGGGTTTGCCAAGCAGTTTGGGTTTTGGACGCCGATAGCTAACATGTTCTTTTCGAAATAGTGCCACCTTTTTGGGGTTGGGTGCGGTCCTTGGCCTCCGGCTCGTGGCCCGCGGCCACGACCTGCGGATACAGCAAGCAACACCTAGGCGCCAAGAGCTCGAGGACCGGAATCTCCACGCTGTAAGTATCAAAATGCATTGCTGAGCATGTGCTGTGGAGTTGGAGGTTGGGAGGTGGCGGTGAATATGCTCACAGAGATGAATTGCCGTGGCATCAGCCGAGGTGCGAAGAGATCACGTAGACCGTCACGCGTCCACATGTTGTGTGGAGTGTCCCGCTATGTCCCGCTCGCAGCCTTTTAGGGAATAGATGTCAGGCGTGGTGGCGTCGTCTCGAGTCCTGGCACCTTGTCCTTGTTCATGTGGCCACGGCTGCTGCCTGTCTGTAGGCCATCCGTCCTAGGCCCTGCACGGTCAGTAGATGTGCTCAAAGAGAAATGTCTTCAAATTTCTCTCAGTCTCAGGATGCTCTGGAGCAAGCTGCAGCTGTACCGGCGGCACCTTCGACACTGCAGTGCGTGCTGGCACACGGTGAGAGGCTTTGTGGCGAGCTGCTGTCGGATAAAAACCGAAGACGCATGACGGGCTAAGAGGCTTCATTGGTGTTTTGATGCTGGAGGTACGGTAAACTGCCAAGGGCTGCACCGTAAAGCCACGAATTTGTCGACGGGTCCTGCGACCTGTGCAAGCTCGGGCAACGATGAGTTGTTCAGCACTTACAAAGGCTCCCACGAAAAATCTCAACGACGAATGTTACAGCACGGCGCTCTCTAGCCATCTAGCCAGACAGGAGTAGACCCAGCAGAGTCTTTCGACAGAGCGTCCCGGATTCTTCGACATGTTTGGACCTCTCCGGTCCAAGCACAGCCTGTAGACAAGTTTCGCCAATCAAGGCGGCGCATGTGCGCCGTGAAAAGTCTACAAACGTCCCTATATTTTTCTCTTGCGACTTCGTCGCCGAGCGAAGTAACGCACACAGTGCCGTTGTGCTGCACCATGTTGGAGAACGAGCTCCATCACCGTGGTGATGCTGTCTCCATTGCCGTCCATTGCTTGACACCGAGCAGCTACACGGTTCAAACTGTCCGGTTGCTGCCGAAGTGTCCGGGCCATCGCCTGGCTCAGACACTCGGAAGATCAGCTAGAAGGTTTGTGTTCCTGGTAGCACCTTGCTTTCGGAGGACCGAGGAAACAGAGTTGTTTGCTGCCGCCGCACTCGGAATTTGCTTCCGAGCTGTCCTGCCCAGGAGCAATGACGGACACCAGTCCTGATCAATCTATCGTCCAGGCTTGGGAGTGCAGTCTGTGAGAGACGCAGCTGTTTGAGCAATGCATTTCTTTTGCAAGTTTTTGCAGTATTGCCGATAATTGACACATGCGCAGCATGCCTGCAGGCTGTCATGGGAATGTCATCGGTGTTTCTCTACTTGAGCTGCCTATGCCTGTTTTTCATGGGGCAGAAAGACGTCTCTCGACCCTACAACATGGTGCGAGGCTTAGATTACAACTACAACGTTCAGAAGTGATTGCACTGCTTTGCCAAGTATATTGTTGTTATGCGGAATGCTAATTTTAAGTGGGCAGTCCCTCACTGAGATAGCCTGCTTGGTGACCTTCATTGCGGGCTCTGCCTACCTGGGCATGTCCTCGGGACTCTTCGTACATGTGGTGGATGGCAGGCTTTCAAGCGTGTGAGCTTTGAGCGGGTTTTCGTTGGAAGCTTAGAGCCGATGGTTCGGACGGTGAGTATCAGGCACGTCTACTGCCTTCGGTATGTGGACTGGTGCTTTACAACTGCTTTAATGCTATTGGACCTGGCGCTTATGCGAGGCCAGGCTGTTGTGTGTTACCTTCTCAACTCTTCGACCAGTGTCGGATGTACAAAGTGGAGCAGGTGCCGACATGAAGGCGACTGCTGCATTGATCGGCATCGACATTGCCATGATTTTGCTCCTGGCTTGCAGAGAAAGTTTCGGCATGCTCTCCTTGCTTAATTGCGGGTCTGTCTGCCTTGCGCAGCTGATTTTGTTCTTCTTTGTCGGCACCCCTCCCGCTTCGGGTGGTCCCATGCTTTCGTAGAAGCAGGCTTTACCTATGTTGTTCTTGTCTGACCGAGCTGAAGCGAGCTGCACGAGATACAATGTCATGTGCAGCTGCAGAGGTCTCTCCTGCCCGAGTGGCCCTAGTGACTTTATGGCCCTTGAGTGTCCTCCGTCGTACAGCCTCTATCTACACCAAGTGCGAGCGGTAAAGCACATGCTGCCATTGCACATGCCTTGCAGTCGAAGCAGTTTGGATGGCAAAGGATGGCGCTGATGGCCGCTCTCAGCACATCGAACGCAGGCAAAGTCCCCAGGTGATAACATGTTTTGTTCTGCAGTCCCTGCTATTCAATTTGCGCAGGGCTGTTCGTTACCCTTTTCGGAGGGAGCCGGGGATGGACTAGGGTAAATTTTCCATCCTCCAGCGCGTGCTTAATCCACTGACGATAGTTGCGTCTAGAATCTGATCGTTCGGCTTGGTATCTAGATTGTCGGCTCAACATAGCGCGCGTGGAGCGCAAACATTGATGACTTCGAGAAGAATTTCCCTCCGACGCACAGCGAGATTCGTGGCCACTCGCCTCATAAATGGTGCGGCGGTTCGCGCCGTTATGAAGTCCAAGGAAATTGCGTAATACCTGTTTGGGTTGACCGTGGCCCCCCGGCGTGCCGCTGGCGGCTCTCGCAGCACAGAGATGTTGATATAAGTTGCGGGCTTTGCTACCATAATAAACTGAGTAGTGCCTAACGCCTCGACGATAGTACCAGAGCGAGAGGTGTGCCGTACAATAGTGGTCCTTGTGGACCGCCATACCATTCTTTAGACAAACAGGAATCGTTTTAAAAACTTCCGGGCAATATGCAAACGTGCGGTCTATCAGCGAACAATTACAGATCCTACACCAATGGTTTCCCCTCAAAGCATGCAAGCGACGATTGATTGTTTTCCTCGAAGCGAACCATTGATCCGCGGCACTGTCACAACGGCCCGTGGCAAAATGTGACAAGCGACAATTTGAAGAAGCCCTCCTTACTTATATACATGGGGGACTTTAACGCTAGGATCGTCCCCACGGACCTAGAGGAATTTCAATCACACATTGGAAAGGCAGTCTTCCCCAGCGAACCACCCAACGACGACCTTGTCACCACCAATTATTTCAAGCTCCTGGACTTTATGACCCATAATGATTTCCTCATTGCATCGTCTTTCCACAAAAGACCCCCTTCTCGAATCATCACAT
>CAJNDV010002114.1:13536-32004 GCA_905221635.1 Symbiodinium sp. CCMP2456
CTACAGCCACTCGCTTTTAATAGACGAGCTTGGGCCGAGTTAGAAGTGTTGCGTTAACAGCTGAAAGGGCTGCTGACGAGTAGTCTCACTTGTGGACTTGCTCTGCGCAATCGAGAGAGAGAGAGAGAGAGAGCCTGCTATGTCGCTTCTGCATCAAATTGCATTAACATATACCCTTGATCTTTCGTGCAGACCAGAAGGTTTCCCCCGTCCATATAATGACAGGAAAATGGTGCTTTTTTGGAATGGGCACCGTCTGCTTCGCCGGCATGGCCTCAGCCTCGGCTGAACAGAAAGCGAGGATACATGTGCCGGCTTCCACTCCTTCCACTCCTCTTTGGATTTCCCAGGTCGCCTTTCTCTTCACCGTGCTCCAGCGCGCAGCTGAGGAGCGAGGTGCGGGGCTGCGGAGCACATACTGAGACACGAATCCTACATGTTCTGCGCCTGAGAATGGGGAGCATACATGGAGAGTGCCGGAGTGTAATTCGTGTGCGGCATCGCAGCAGCACGCTGAAAGTGAAGGTGGAGAGGCAGAAGGGAAGTTCAAATTTGTGGCCTCCCGGACCATTGCATCTTGCCTCAGGCTATAGCGGCGTGTCAGGCTTTCCGATGTAGATGTGCAGCTGACAGCTGATGGCAGATAGCAGCCAAGGAGCTTTGGTGTCTGTATCCCGTGATTTTTGCTCTGGGCGAGCTGACCCATACCATTCCCGAAGAGTGCCTTGTCGGCTTTTGATTGTGGATGCTCACGCGGGTCTGTGACGTGGCTTAGCCAAACTGATTCTTGACGCTCCGCGCCGTTCGCCTCGGCCCTGCAGATCCGGGAGCAGGGCGACAGGCAAATTTTGAAGTGCTGGGGTTAATTGGTGAGATGTTTGGTTCAGTTCCGCAGAAGCAGGTTGCGCCGCTGAAACACTCCAATTATTACTCAAAGTTCCTAGGACAGGCTGCAGGAGCCACAAAATAAGCAATCAGCGACCCAGGGGGAGGGGGGTAGGGTGAGGAGAGGAGACAAACGAGGGCTCTCGACACTTACCGGGCTGATGCGGATTAATTATGTGGGTGTGGCTTTACATACAGGCAATAGATACAGCCTAGACTCCCGAAGCACGGCTGCACCAGATTCAGTGCCCTGAAGACTGGAAGTCGTCGGCTACTCTGTGGCCGACGTTTTGGCAAAGCGACCTGTCAGCATTTCGGGTGGATCCAAGGTAAGGAGCTCGCAAGCAGTGCGTGAAGTAATTGCGGAACGACTCTGGTACCAGCGAAGTCTTCAGGTCGGGCATACCGATGATGATTTGGATATGGTCACTCTTCGAAACCAAGGCCGTGCTGTATCTGTTGTCGACGGTTCGGGTTTCAGATGTTCAAGGCCGAGCTTGAATAACGTACGAAGTACGGCTGTTGTGGCGGCTAGCGGAGGGATGTGCCAGGATGCGTAGCAAAGAAGCAAAGAAGCAGAGTGCAGGGGGCATGGTAAACTGAACTCAGGCAACGAGCTTGCCGACGATTCTCGAGAATGAGAAGGACCTATTTCGACACATAGCACACGACGGCCTTGCCAGTTGCCAAAACGCTTGAAAAGAAGTGTGACTTGTTTCGAGCTGCCATTCCCGGTTTCACCGAGTTAGACCTTTTTGTCGTGGTCCATTTGACGTGTGCGGCGTGGAAACGTAAAATGAAAGACTTCTCTTTCCATCATGACGTTCTATGACCGGCCGATTGGCCCCAGGAGACCCTGGCTGCAGTCCAAGGGTGACGAGGCCTGCGTTTGCGGTCAAAGGGAGAAACGCTTCCTTCTTGTCGCTCTGTGGCAAGCACATTTCAATGAGTTTAATTGGCCGCATGTCCGAACGCCCGTAAGCATGAAAGCTCCTTCTCAACATATAATCTGTTGCTTGTCAATGTGTGATGATGCTTGTGTGGGCGTTTTGGCCTGTTGCGGCGCGGGCCTGAAGTTGGCCTGGCGTTTTGCTGGTACAAAACCAGCTTGCCGAGTTTTCCTTGGATTCCTGCATAATTTGGGATGCAATCGCCTACAGAGCGTCGAGTCACCGATTTCTAATCAGTTTTGTGCAGTGGGTCTCCACAAGTTGAGGCTCTGAATGCTTTTGGAAATCTGGCGAAGAGTCCGCACAAGATATGAAACATTTGTTCATCTGGTTCCTATTTTTCAGGTTCCTCAAATTAAATTCTCGAGATGCAGCACGTAACAAAGCTGGGATGTGCAAGCAGCCAGAACACGACAGTCACAATAGCCCAGGAAGAGCAGGACCACCGAGCTTGGTTTAGTTTTCACCACGGCTTCAGGCTCCCGCCGGTCATTATAGCAGGGGGCACGCAAGATCAATGAGTTCAGAATGCCCAAGGACAGAAGCTTGCTGGAGTTGTATAACTAGAGACGAGAGAATCAGTCTGATTCCGAGGCTGAAGCGACTTTTTGCTGGTTCCGAGAAACAAATTATGTTCTGTTTTTCCGTGATGTCCAGTCCATGGTTTCATGCGGCCACCCGTACATGCTCGGTGTAATTGCTGCTCTCTTCCTTCCCTGCGTACTTGCTCGGTCAGGACACAACTCATCCGAGTGCATCTAGCCACAGAAGAGCATCACACCATGATGAACAGCAAGATCCTGGAAGAGATGTTACCAGGTCCCAGATACGACTTCTTGCAGCTATCTCCTTGCAAACACAGCCAACACGCACATCCGTTCAATAAATGACAAAGCAACTTGGCTTGCCCGCCGGGTTTATGCCAAGCCCTGAGCCCCCAAGCCCAACCTTAGCATCTCCACCCTGTAGCCATCAACCCAAAGCCCTTCAAACTTCCTTATCTGTGTGTGTCCTTCGGGTACCGCAGCCATGGTGGAGATGGACGAAAACCGCGAGCTCTCGCCTTAGCTTTCGGTCCTAGAGCCTAGACGCCTCCAAAACCTCCAGCATGCCGAAGTTCTCGTGGGGCCGAACCATGGATCTTCGCAGTCGTTGCAGATCTCAGGCGCGCTTACGGCCAAATGCTCGAGGCGAAAGCTGCTGTTTGCCACCACCCCTCTCTGACCCCTCTTTCTCTTTTGCACGGTGGTCAGAGGTCAGTTTGTACAGCGACTTGTCTCGAAAGCTGCGTGCAACACTTCGCAACTTCAGGAATCTCAGACTTGTGAAGCATCTCTAGCAAGCTGAATGTGCGTTCAGCTAGAATCTTGCTATCACTTGTCGTCTGCATCATCGACCTGTGTTTGTAACAGTGTGCCGCCTTTCCCTTGCTTGTTTGCTGAAATGGCCGTGTCTTCCAACGTTCAGTTTCTTTTAGCACACCAGGCCAGTTTTGTCACTTCCGCTGGGAAGGTGGTGAAAGCTGTCCTTGCAGGGCAGATGCAGGCCCGATGAGCCGCGCAGAGAGAGAGAGGGAGAAAGAGTGTTCGAAGTTCTTGCCTCCACCCACGGCTGGCAGCATGCGGTTGCAAGCAGGCATCAAACGCGGCAGAGCTGCTGTCACCGATTTCTTCTAAGGACATAGGGACAGGGCTGGGAGCCGTAGCAGCTGCCAAGAAACTCTGTGTTCTCGCAGCTTGCTCGATCGGCCCTCTTACAGTGTATATGTGTGCGCATAGGATTTTGTAGGTATATAGCAGTAAGTGTGTGCACGGATCCATAGACGTTGGAACCTCTGTCGACTCCACAAAATATGAGCTCATAAAGCATCACTCGCAAGAGTAGAGAGATTTCGGAATGTTTGGACTGCCGTGACTCGACATTGTGGCCTCGACGATTTCTGTGCTTTGGATCAAGGTCCATTAAATCACATGCTGCTGCCCCGAGGTAGCTTAGAGTCTGCCAGATCCCTGTGCCCTCCATATGCCTTTGTCATACGGGGTCAAAGCGCACATCCAAACTCAGTCTTGCATCTCACTCGGATGTTCAAACGGAGGCTAGGCAGGCCAGGCATAGCACCCCCCCTCACAAGCACAGAGAGGTACCCCTGACACCCACCAGAGTCACCAGAGCTCAGAGCAGCTAAGAAGATCTGGCGGAACAGCGAAAGCCATGGAGAGCGAGCCTTCGTTGGACGAGGGGGAGGAGCCCTCCGAGCCCTCGGAGGCCGGGGGCAGAGACGACGGGGCTTCGACCGAGAAGTTCCCGGGGCCTTCTTTTTTCCGGCAGGGACCGGGCAGGGGGCGGGTTTCGAAGTGGTCTCGGACTCGCTCCATGAGTGTTGCAGCGCCGAATCCTAGCTGCCTACGCTTCAAGCTTTGCTTAGTGCTTCATGCTACTTCCCGACAGAATGTTGCACTGTACAGGGGCCATCATGACCTGAGAGAAATCTTCACAGCTACGACCTTTCCGCGGAGTCCAATCCCTAGGCCCTTCGCCGGCCCCAAAGCCCTCTGAAAGCGAACCACTCGGAGTTTCTCTTGCTTAAGAGACCTCGGGCCCCATCGGCGAAAGGGAAGGAGAGGTTCTCGGACTTGGACACTGGGGCACCGCCCTCCATCGGCCCTCGTTAGCTCTTTTTCGCATCTTGCGAAGTCTTTGGCTAACGGATCATGCGAGGCATCTACTCGGCGGTCGAGCGCACCACGTGTCCCGGCTTTGAACCGTGCATGGAGTGCACAAGATTGTACAGGCAGGGGTGTTGGCAGTCGAGGTGTGATTACCGTGCCGCTGCTGTTCCGCCGTCTGCTGGACCGGTCGACAGGTCGCTTGCAAGCAGCTGAAGTTCACGGCCTGGGATTTGCAAGAACTGTGCCATTCAGGTTATACCAATGATTCGCTGGTATCGCACTTGGTCGAAAGCGGGGCCATTGTGCAGTCGCACATTGAGGCGAGCAAATGGTCAATGGTCTCTGTAGTAGAAGGAAGCATTAACCTTCTGCCGTAGTTGCAGTGAAGACAAGGATGCCGGAGGCACGCGACATGCCCAGTGCATCTCTCCCGATTTGGCCCAGTCGGATTCAGTGCTTCTTGCGAAAGGCAGCATTTCGTGCAGTGGACCGTGGGAAGTTCTTGCCGAACCTTGAGGAGGGCACATCCGAGGCCAAAGTTGAAATGTCGATTGTATACTGTAGTGGAAAGACATGGTGAACTGCTGAACTTGTATCATTCTGACCGGCGACAGCTGCTCTCTCTGTGCCGGTCTCTGTGCTAGAGGTTGGTGGTTTCTGCTGAGATTAGCAGCCGCTTTGCATAAGCAGGGGAATCATGCTACAAGCGCCTGACCGGATCCAACAAATCTAGGTACCTAAGGAGGTGACTGAGGACGCTCAGTTAAGTACCTGCATTCACAATGGCCAGAGGCAAAGAAGAGAACCTCAGTTCCAGTTCGTGTTGTTGGTCTCGGTCACGTTTGCCACAGCATCAACTGCAAACGGGAACATAGTGTGGCAAGATACGCCGACGAGATGGTATTCCAAGCAAAGAGTGAAGCAATCGAATCTTGGGTCAGCTGGGGTCTTGAGCGCTCAACAACAGTCCAGAGCGAACCAGAAACAAAACATAGCAAAACATCTACCTCACAGGCAAAGAGCTGTTCTGTCTTATCACGTATGCCATATGCATGAATCGCGCGATATAGAGCTTGAAGTGACTGAGCCTTTACGGAGAGTGTCCCAGCAGCGCGTTGTGGAGGTGTACGATGACGCCCCTGTGGCTTGGCGGCAAAAGTCTGACTCAAACAACCGGTTCGCGATTCGCGACATCGAGGTCAGATTTGGGCACTTTCACATGTTGCTTGGCTGACATAGCAGCTGGAGAGCTCTAGCTCTGTGGTAGTGGTGTTATGCCTGCACAAGAGATCTGCATGTGTGTGCACATTGCTGCAATATCGAGCATGCACGAAGTCCGGCCAGCCACTGTGAAGTAGCACGATGTGCAGCAATGAATCATAATCACTCTCAGAAAGCTGGTTGCATGGGGGTCGAAGTTGCGGTGAGAAGTTTCAGGTCTCAGCCCTCTTTGTACGCAGAAGCCGTGGCGAACCTGGATCTTTCACCGGGTCTCTCCTTCCTGAACGTGGGCTCAGGGCTCCTTGGCGGACTCCTTCCGAGCAGGGCCGGAAGACCCACGGAGAGAACGTTTAGCGATGATCACCCGATCGAGAAGATGAGCCGCGTAGGTGGTCTTGTAGAAGACCCGATTTTGCATTCAGCGAAACTCAAGCTCCTGCCACTCTTGGTCTGCTGATTCAATAGATCGCTAGTGGTGGCATGACTTGTCGCTTACGTTCTTATCCATATTAATGCGGCTACATCTTCGCAGTATTACGATTCGAGCAATCTAGCCGACGAGGTGCGTACCTTCCGTACTACAGACTACGGACTGTGTCTTTCAGGTCAAGCTTGAGGCTTCTCTACGGCTGCTTCTGATCGTGTGGGTGAAGCAACGCGAAGCCTGAGGACCGGCTACCTGTCATCGATCGTCTCCGAGATCACAGGTCCTGCCCTCCACCACGGTGCGCCGTCCGCAACGCAAGCGTTCAGGGTTCTTGGCGAGGCGGATTAAGCCCTTTTCTGCCGGACGGTTGTGCTAAGTTGGGCTCAGGCGCTACTTGTCAGGTCAGCATCTTCTGCTGGATCTAGTTGCATAGGCCTGACTCTAATCAGGCGCCCGCACCCAGATACTCGTATGCAGCTGCAAGCGCTGCCCCGTAGGCGAAGATCTTGGACTTCGTTTGCAATGTTGCAGGGGTAGGGTTGGGGCAGGTTGATGTAGGAGAGACTGGCAAAGGTTGTCTGCTCTTGTTTACAAACTGGTGGCAGAACCAGATGTGCAAGGAAACGCGAAAGCAAAGTATCAAAAGAGGGGGGAAGATTCAACTGAAACGGGTTGGTACAAGCACCTGATGACGAGCAGACAAAGGTGTAGACTTGTACTCGGATCTGCTGGACCATGCGCAGGACACGGCTCTATGGGCAGCAAGGGGCCACTTCGTGGAACATCTCTCCAAAAGAGTGTGTTAGCTCGATTGAACTGCAGGACATGCTTCGCGTGCAGAACAAGGAGTACATTCAGTTTTTCGAGGTGGGATGCAATGCTGCCAGTAGAGTGCTTTGCGATCCGGAAGAAGGAGCTGGCCGCTGAGTGCATGTTGGGCGCTTGCCATCAGTTTTTTTCGGGTGCGACGGCCTGGTAGACCAACAGCAGGTCAATGCGCACGACCTGGACTTGGCCCTGTGGTGGCACTTTGCAACCGTACGTTGATTCTGGAGATCCGGGTGAGGGCTGGGCTGACTTCTGCATATCAAAAAAGTCTGTTGTGGATCTCCATTGTTCCAGCTCAATTTCTGAGGTCATGTGCCCTCGTTACGACCGAATGTACCTTGGAGCCTGTGCTGGTGGCCAGTCAAAGCGCTTGTTGGCACTGCTACAGGTTCCCGGGCTTCGTGTAAGTGACGATTTCACCAGATTGTTCTGCCGACTTGAACAGTCTGAGGTTGGTGGGGTGGCCGTGGGTCCCTTCGAGACATCCTCCGGCCAGTACATCCGCCGCGTGCTGCGGACGAGTCTTGGCCGGAGACATTCAGGAAGGGTGGATTGGCAGTGCCGTGGGAAGCGGACAGATCTCTGCTCGAGGTCCGAAACCACTTTCGATGTCAAGAACCTGAAGCAGGCCAGCTTGCAACTTTTTGTTTTGATGCCAGCATGATCCTACACTGCTACTGCGTCCTGTCATGTGCAGGTGTCCTTTGGCCGATTGCTGCCGTCAGAGGAACCGCTGAGAAGGCGTGCCGCAGGGGAAGCAATAAGCAATCTCCTGCAGCTTGAGCTTCCCGCTGTTCTGTGGCGTCCCTCAGGCCGTCATTCGTGCTGCCGTCACCGCCATGGACACCATCCACACATGTGGCTTAACATGCAAGAGTGCCGTGGGTCATCAAGCAGCAATGAAGCAGTCTGCACAAGTTCTAGCTGAAACCGGGTAGATATTGGTTCGAAGTGTCTGTCCGCGGTAAGGGCACCGCGTGATGTGTAGTGACAGAGTTTAACGTGCTGCTGTCGCCATGCGAGAGAAGGAAGCACACAGCAACCGTCATGTGCCGTTACAAAGCTGTGAAGAATCCGACACATAAGATTCAGCCACTATTTTCCTTGGGTGCTGATCCAAGGCTGCACACAGCAAGGGCTTCCGAAATGCCGTCCGTGAGGCTTCGTCTGAGCACATCCGTCAGACAATGGCCCGGGTCTCCTTTCCGAACTTTGGAGGTGCTTCTCAGTACAACCCGAGCCAACTCACCGGCCCACATCGTGCCTCGGGACATCTTCGTCAAGCATGTCTTTGGCTGCTCGGCAGAGCAGACAGCCGAGGCACCGCTTCACCACCCCAGCCCGCCCCGGCCCTGTCTTCCCTGAGGTTTTATGCACCCTCGATGGTTCAGCAGTGCCACGGAGGCCGCCAGGGGCCGCCAGGGCCCGGGAGGGGCCGCCAGGGGGCCGGGACGGGTGGCTGTCATGAAAGTCTGCGACAGGACCCCTTTCGGGAAAGATTGGATGGAGCGGACGAGCAGCCGATGGACGATGAGGCTGGACAAGCTCGGCGGATCTTCGCCTTGGAACGTCTCCTAAACAGCAACACTTGCATCTATTGTTCCCAAAAACGGAAACTTGCAACCTTGCAGCCATGCCATGACGCCCCTGTGCTGTGGCAGGGGACGTACGACGAAGACTCTGCCAGATTACAGGTCGCTCTGTGGGGCGGGAAGATGTCTTCAGGGTCAGGACATTGCAGCAACTTTGCACATTTGTAGTGATGACTGGGTCACTACCACGCTTCAAGAGAGGACCAGGTATACCCATCCAACAAGCTCAGGAATCCTTTGCTCTGTTTTCAGGAGCGTAAGATTTTCTGCTGCTTAAACGGGGTTGCACCCTTTTTTCGGCATGTTGCTTTTCCGGCAGCATCGGCCCAGGTGCTTCGGACGCTGGCCATGTTCGCGAGGCAGCAAAGAGACCTCGAGGCGCAGGACGCGGAGTTGATCCCGATTCCTAAATGTCAGGAGAGCGCAGGAACTTAGCAGACTTGCAGGAACTTATCTCCGATGCAGCTGAAGCAGTCACAGGGAATCTTCGTAGGAAGTGAGTCAGTGAAGGCATTCTCGAAATGACGGCTAGAAGCATGGACCATGGATTTAAAAGAGAGCCTGGGATAGGGTGTTTGATGCTTTGTCTTTGCACATGTGTTTCTCTGACGAGGAGAGCGACGATGCAATGCGCAATCGTCTAGGGCTCGGAAAAGCTTGACGTTTGAGGAGGAGTGGAGAGGCGAGAAGCAACTTTCTAGCCCCGTCTTGTGCAAGTTTCTTGGCTGTGCGATGCTTATGCTGTCTGGTGTGGCTTCTTAGGCAAGCCCTTCCGAGGCATTCAAAGCCTCTTCCGCATGCTGAATCCCAACCTCGGCCACATGGCGCACACTGCCCCTGACTCGGACGAAGATACAGAGGACGCCCCGTCTGAAGCTTGGAGTTCCAGAGCTCTCTAAGCTGTGCTATGCCCGGGAAAGAGATGCAGAAACAAAAATTCGCCGCAGCGAGCTGGGGCCCGGCCATCGCCACGTCTGTGCGGAGGAGCCGCCTCCTGAGAGAAACCCGAATCCGAATGCAGAGGCAGGTTGTGTGCGTGTGCGATGTGGCAGACACCTTGTCTCGACCATCATCTAGCTCTGGCGAAATCTTTTTTTCTGGCAGTTTTGGTTGTTTTTTTTACATTTCCCTCTCACATGCCTCGTTGCGAGTTTCTGGGCATGTGAAAGTCGAGTGTACGTCAAACTGCATCGCGTCAGGGAGAGTCCAGTGGTGGCTATCCCACAGCTGGCTGACTGAATGGCAAGCAGGCCTCAGCTGTTGGACGGGTGTATGCGATGCGCTCTGATTAGAAGTGAGGTGTGAGTGAGCACATTACATTGGAACTTGTATGTGTTCTTGCTGGACAAGAGCAGCACTATTCCACTTATCAGACTTAGAGGTTGAGCCCGGAAACAGGGAGCCTCGCATTGCCCGATTTCTCATGTCAGGGCACTGGTAGCCAACCCAGACGAGACGCACGTCGACTTAGGCATATCCTTCGCTGCGCGCTGTGGTCGTGCTTTGTATCTAGGAAACCCTCTATGCAGCACGCTGACGCCGATCATGAGGGCCGTTGACAAGCTGCTTCGGGTTGTGGCAACAGGGTCGCAGCTCGTGTACATACAGTTAGCAGTGATGACTTCTGCATCTTGGACGCCAAGCACTACAGCACATGGTCAGCCTGATTCCTCATCCTCCACGGCCAGTGTGCGAAACGCTTTGGGCTTTCAACCAGACCAACTTGCTACCAGCTTTGCCTGTCCAAGCCAGGAGTCATGCACAGGTCCCCCGAGGGTGACCGATCAGCCGGCAAACGATGGTACCGTAGACAAAGGGTCCTCTGTCTCTGTTGCTATGCATCATCATGCATCATCATGCATCTCATGAATCTCATGTGCTCTAGCCCGAGAACTGCCGGTACTTGCAGTCATCCCTTGGTCTCCCTCGAAAAATCGGCTGCTGCGCTGTGCAGTTTTCAACATGTTAGGAGGTAGCTCAGTTCCTTTGAGAGCGAAGAAGACCAAAGTGTGCTTCCAGGCCTCTGCATGGCCAAAATGTGCGTGGGACAATACAGTATTGCTCTGGTGCTGGCTCAGACCTCGTCCGTGATGTGGTTTACAGAAGCCTATCCTAGCAGGCTGGAGTGCGCAGGACCAGAGTCTCAAGAACTCACGGAGCCAATGCAGGAGTCGCTGCAGCAGGTCCTCGTAGATGCTCTGTGGCTCGTGGGCTTTGCCGCGACGGAGGCAGGGCATTCAAAAGCACCGCCTGGCGGGCACGTAAATATTGCCGGGCTGCTTGCATGGAACTGAGCAACTCGTAAAGCTACTGTGTAATCTGAGTGGCCATGCTTTGAGCAGACCCGGGGTCACACGCACCCGCGACGCATTTCGGGATCTTGTGACGAAGCGTACTACGGCACAGCAGAAAAAGCAATTCCAACTCTCCACTGTCTTTTCTACTGCCAGAAGCATTTTTCATGGGTCTCGCATCGACTCTTAAACGGTTTGTCGGACATCGTGAGGGCCTGGGGACATCTCTGATGGTTCGTTCGTTTATTCGATGCCGCTATGATCAGTTTGGGGTTTAGGGTTGATCGGACGGATGAAGATGTTCGTTTATGGATCACGATCATTTCAAGGTTGCTCGGTGCCTAGCGCTTTAATCATTGCATCTTCGCTATGTGCAGTTAGTGTTCGACCGGTGTCGAGTTGTCATTTTCCATTGCCTCATAGTATAGTCTAGTATTGCATAGTATATATACTAAAGTTTAGTATAGTCTATTATACGATGTGACATTATACCATATTTTATCGTATCGTATCGTATGAGGTTCGGTTCTATCGTCTCAAGCTTTGCCTTCGCCCGTCTTCGGAGGCGCCCTCCGGCAGGGAAGCTCGAGAGGAGCGAAGTCCTCTGAGCGTGTCGATTTGGTGGAGTGATAATACATTTCTACACAATGTAACACATATGTGTAAACATGTATATAGATAATGTAATAGAACACACACACATATAGATAGATAGACAGATAGACAGATAGACAGATAGATAGGTCGATAGATCGATAGATAAATAGATCTGTGCATACATAAATGCATACATATATATATATATATATATTTATATATAACTACATACACACGTACCATTGCCGTGAGGTTCATTGCAGATCGCTTGCCCAACTTGAAGCGAGATTGCAGGAGTTCAGCAATTTCTGCTCCATCTTGGAAAGAGAGGCGAGACAGTTGAATAGACAAGCGGGAGGTGACTTGACCAGCTGATGGTTCCCAAGTTCGCTGACACATGCAAGATGCAGCCATGAGCAAAAGAGTCTGAACATACTGACGACTCATAGCCCCGAGCCCTGAGCCGTGTGTCACCTGTTGCAGATTGCAGCTTGCTCGAGACTGCCCCTTAAAGACATCTGCTCCAACACGAACAGGGCGTGATCTCCAAGCCGCTCCTTGCCTCGGGGCTTGAAACAGAGACGGTGTGGCGCTCATGCTTGTCCGGTGTCATGGTCTCAGAGGGTGTGAGGCCTGATTCAACTTTCAGCCCGTTCCCGAACTGCTACACACTGGCATTTGCAGTACCCTGTCTTGACATGTGCTGCTGGGGGTGGGTAGCAGCAGTAGTATACTTCTAAATAGTAGCAGCAGTAACCGTAGCAGCAGTAGCTGAAGCAGAAGTAGGAGCAGTAGCAGGAGCCGGAGCAGGAGTAGGAGTGGTGGTAGTAGTAGTCGTCGTCGTAGTCGTATTCGAAGTAGTGGGGGTAGAGGGACTGGTAGTCAGCCAGACAAGTACCACGTGCGTAGAAGCTGTACAAGGAGCCTAAGTAGTGCATCCAGGGCTAGGAAAAAGATTACAACTTCAGGTGCCGCCCTCCGTGTGCAACATCACAATTTTGCGAAAGAAGCAAAACCAGGCTGGCAGAATATCCTGGGGGTCTCATCCTCTTTTCGAGTTTTTAAGATCTGATATGTTGGGTGTTGTGCGTGATTCTAGGGTTTTGGGGACCTGTTCAGCAGCTGGTTCTCAGTCCAGGGCCAACGTTTGGTGTTTCCGCTAAGTTTTCCCGGGCAGACTGGAGAGGACGAGTGGGTAGTTTGTCGTTGTGTCCGGTGTCTTGAATCTGTTGTACAGCATCCTTTTGGCTTGCATTCCATCTCTGCACCGGTGCAAGATCTTGACAGGTTGTGAAGGAGTCGTCAGGAATTCATTAGTTGCTTCCCGCATACCATTGAACCGAATGTCGAGTAATTCGGAGGCCAAGACGAAAGCCCGCTATACCGTGGCGAGGCCTGCATTCTGGAGCATCCGTCCCTTCTTAGCAGTAAAGCGCTCATCTGCTGATTCTGCCAGCGACGGACGAAGATCGAGTCGGCTAGTATGTTCTTGCAATGTGCAGTGGACATGAACGAATCCAGGTAGGCAGTTTGAGTAGTTAGTCTCAATCTGTTGTTCTCTTTCGAATGCCGCAGCGTTGCAGCTTTGTTTCGGCCGGCCGCATCTTGCACCGTGTTACATATACGCCAGCTCGCCGCAAAGAGACTTGGCGACAATGGTGCATCTCAAAACCGTGCGAAACTGCAACAGTAAGGAACTTGTCTGCTGAACCATGATGCAAGCACATGCTGCGCGGAGCCGAAGCCCTGTGTGCCGACACCAAGGCGAATGGCGTCTAAGTCTGATTGCCACTTGGCCAATTCGACAAGAGTTCATTGGCTTGGACGTGCGGGCAGCGTTGTGTTGTGCTCTTGGTCTTTGCACTCAAATCGGAAAAGTGTCGCCACTGAACCCACCGGGTATCCGAAACAGAGTGCATCACAAGGCCGAATGCTCGATGCCTTGGGCGTCGAACCTCCCAACCCGATGCTGCTTTCGATGCTCGCCCAAGACAAGCACATGTGGTCGTGCTTTGCAGCGAAGGGCAAGTCAGGGTTCAGCTTTGAGGGAGCCGTGCTACTTGAGGAAGATGTTGGATTTGCAGCCAGTTCAGCGGCGCGGTTCCATGGCCAGCAAAACCTTGGCATCAGAGTGTTAGTCGCCATAGAATGCTCTTCAGAAGATTCCGGCGCAGCACCAGTCCCCGTGCAACTCCGTTGCCAGACCTGGCAGGACGTGCTCCCCAACAGGCTCAACAAGTGCAGGTGCTCGAGCAGTGTGTGAGACTGGTGCATGTACCAAGAGATCGTGCTTGTGCATATGTAAACACACCACCGGACGGGACGGGGACGGGACACCGCGCCGCGACATCCCGCCCCGCGTCGCACTGCACAGCCCAACACAGCACAACACTGCACTGCACCGTAGCGCGCCGCACTGCACAGCACAGGACGGCACAGTACAGCCAAGGAGAGCAGAGGAGAGGACGGGCCTTGACAGACACGCGTGAACACACAGACACCCGTTCCCGTCCGGTGCAGTCCGATCCCGTCCGGTCTCGTCCAGTCCCGTCCGGTTCCGGCTCGTCCCATCCCGTCCCGGTGTGCCTCTTTGTTTGTCTGCGGCGTGTGCACTTAGCATATGTGAACAGAAGGTCACTCCTACATCGGTCTAATTTTTCGGCACTAGGGGCACTTGACTGGCCTGGTGCAACGAAGCTCCAGTCAAGATGCCAGGATAAGAGGTTCAACCTCATGTACCTGCACCGTAATGAAGAACGCAAATGCAACTAGAACACTCGCTGTGCATTGATTATCGTCGCTGTTGTTGCCATGTGATACAGCAAACAACACCCTGCCTCAAGGCTCTTCTCTGCTTGCCTGTTGCTCTTGCCGAAATCCCACAAGTGCGGAGCATAGGGTCCCGGAGACCCGCAGACCGGTTAACAGCGGCTTTCCGTCATGGCGCCATGGTGGCCCTGCAGGGTAGCTAGACAGGAGCCAGATATCGGGCTGATTCTTTGGGCTGACGGGTTGACACTCCCAGCTATACCGGCTATCCGGAAGCAAAACGGGCAACGGCATGTTCGGATGGCGGCATGTGCATCTGACATGAGGGCATGCGCAGTAACAGTGCGTCTAATGCAAGAGCAGGTGCGCAGGATTACCTCCATTATTCTTTCTGTCCTTATTTTAACGCGTCTTTTCTCGGGAATGCCAGTGCATGTGAGTCCGGCATGAGTGCAGTAATATGCGTTTAATGCGTCGCTTCCTCGGAAGTGCAAAAATTCGGCATTGCATCTCTAGCTTCTTCCCTGCTCGCCATGTTTAGGAAGCATGGCTCGCTTATTCCATGTGAGCTCCGGTTTATGCATCCTGGACACACGGCAGCAGAGACCACCACTTCCGTTTCGTAGGCTTTTGTTAGCCTGGCTCTGGGAAAGCTTGGACATCGAAGATTGGCGATCTGAGATCATTCGACCTCCACCACCGCAGTGGGTTGGGCTTTCTCAGTTGTTGGGAGAAGCAGCAAGTTCACGGATTTTCTTGTGCCTGAGCACCGACAATACCTTGTTTCTGCAACACGTCTGCCGAAACATTGCTCGCATTTTATGGGAAACAGTGTGCATAGCTCGAGCAGAACGCCGACGCTTGAGTCGATTACATTTTGGACATCATGGCGCATAAAAAGCAAGCCCTCCCAACAGACCCAGTATCTGACCTTCAGCGGAGTCGGAGAGCATTTTTGCAAAATCGATAATACGTCTGAGGACGAGAACATACGTGATCAGATATCGTACTCTGATCAGTTCGTGGATACGCCGGACATCGCAGAAAATCAATCCGGGGACATCGCCATCTCTAGTCACTTGTCCGACCAACGCGCAGACCTCGTGGTCAGCCACTCAGAGGACATTATCGCCAAGCACAACAGGCCAACCACGGCAGCATCGAGTTCTTCATCATCGAGTTCAGTGACCGGCGAAGAGCATTCCAGACGACCAACATCAGAAGAGAAGCCCCGAGGAATATATCCTAGGAAACTGCTCCGCTCAATATTCGATGCTCCCGACGGCAGCTTGGTGAAAGTTGATCCTTCCCCGAAGAAGGAGTTCCGACGCAGACTACAAGACACCAACCGGTTTGATGAATCATTTTCTTTCCATGCCTCGACGGGCAGAACTCGTCCTCGAGTTTCTGAAAAAACACGGGTGCAAGTCCATGCCTGTACAACCAAAGCGCGAGTTTTCATCCACACTTAAGTTGGTACAATGCGTGCTGTCTATATAGGGAAAACAAACAGATGCAAACAAGCGCCACATGTTTGATCCGTGAACATTGATCCAAACGTGCACAGGCTCAGTATGCCAATTCCAAGATCCGGATCCACGCCGTACCACGACAGCGCTCTTAGCCATGTGCCTCTACGAAATATCTTCAGCGGTGTGACCTTCGCCCGAATATGGACAGTCCATCTGGAACAACAAGGAGATGATCAGGAGAGCGCTAGAGAACAATTGCTCTTCCGTGCGGCACTCAGCAGCTCAGCACATGCCACGGCCCAGACAGTCCACTTGCAGATTGACCACAACGGGTGCGTCGGACTTGCAGAAATGAGCGTCTTCCCGCAGACCGTCTACGCCCTCACTTGCACGTGCAGACATGTACATTACCGGGTACACCAGTACCTCGAAGAACAGACCTGACTTACATGTTTTTACTGTCCAGCAAATCAAGTACATCACCAGCCATTACTCCGAAGGGGATATCCAATGTCCAACACAACAGCGGAAGAACTGTTGGAAAAACAACAGTATGGCTGGATACTTGCCACCTCAACCAAAGACAGTTTCCTACGGATACAAGTTGGATTGCGCACTCGGATTTGATAACAGGTCCGCTAATGATACACGTTCCACAGGTAAAGCTGACATTCCTGCTGACACAGTACGAACCGGCATCATGTAGCTGAGATTGCAAGTTCATGGGCTTGGATGCGATAGCAGATGCAGCAGGTGTCAGTTCTTACAGCGGACCGTTCAGAGCTCAAACCGTTCAGAGCTCAATTCCCCAAGCCGGCCATCTGCGGTCAGCGCGCCTGGTTCGTACCTGATGCTGTGCATCGTGTTGCCCTGCGCAGACGCCCTGCCGTGGACCCTTATTATGAGTGTTGGATGACTCGGCGGATGCAGCCACCGCAAGCACATCTGCAACGCGGCCAAGTGCCACCACAGACGCAACATCCACCACATCAATCACAAATACCGTGCTCCGCAACGACATGACACCACCGTCACATGCCATGCCACAACCCGCATACACTTGGCAACCGCAAGAACAACGCCAGCTGCAGTTACCAACCCTGCCATCAGCACACCCCAAACTGGGAACCATGAGTGCGAGGGGAATATACGTGCCACAACAATACATGCGGAGCCTACAACTACGACATCAAAACGCGATGGTCTCGCACAGTTTTGTCACATACCTCCACAACTAAAAGCATTGAGCGCCGCCACACCACGGCCACAGCTAATGCTACAACCCGTCAACCTGGAGGATGTGATTTGGCTGATGCAACGGGCCCATTCAAGTCAAATTGCACAACCCACTGCGCAAACCGCGCCACCGCATCGCAACAGCAGCTTATACCGCATGAACTTCCCACACATTCCCACACAAGGCTCCACAGAGCCGCCATCTACAACAGCAAGCCACCAGACATGGCCAAAAGTCCATATCGCAGCAGCAACACCCGCCGCACATCGATTCGGGTATGAAGCAACTACTTCGATACCTCGCCACATCTTGAGAAAAGGTGCAACCACGGTCAGCTTTCACGCGCCCTTGTGGGATACGCGCATAGGGGGGTTAAAGGAACCTTGTCTGTTCATTGCAAATCCCATCACGCGCAACGGACGATCACTGTTGATGCCCCCAAACCTCGCCGCCGTCTCCATTGCCTGGCCAGCGTCATGCGGATGGGCATGCGCATAGAAACATGTCGGTGGGAGCCATGTGCTGTCAAACACCAAGACGGCCTCAAGCAATTCTCAAGTGGTATGCTCGTAGCGGCAGCAGGCTTGGTATTATGTGCGACAAAATATCTGGGGATAGTGGAGGACCTAGCAGCTGTCAGCACCATATCCTGTGCAAACCCTTGGAAATTCACAACGAGAGCTCTGACAGCACTAAAAAGCTTCAGCAACTGCACACTGCTGATTGATGACGACACTTCCGCGGCAGACACAGCCTGTGCTAAGATCTCGACTGCAATGGGGTCTGCACTCGCGTGATCTTTAAAGCCGAGGAAGCTCAAGAGGAATGGTTAGAGTCCACAAGAGATGCAGGCACTGCGAGCTCATGGTCTTCAAGCAACTTGCGCACCACCTCGTTGGCAGATTTCATTCGTCCAACACTGTTGATCACAGTAGTCTGATGGCCTGGAGAACAGGAAACAACTCTGCCCACTGAAAATCCGTCTGCCAAACTTGGATCAATTTTCCATCTTCGTCACGGATTTCTAAATCACAAAGTTCGGGAAGCACGAACATCCTCGGGTCTTGGGCCCACTGGACCTCTGAGTACCCTTTCAGTAGAACCTTGGTCTTGGCGACGTCAAACTGCTTAGACTGGTTCTTCCAGAACCTGAAAATGAAGTCGTTTACACACCTCCAACCTGTCCGAGGACAGGCCTGGAATATTCGAAGGAGGTGCATTTTTGTTTGGGATTTTTTTTTTTTTTTTTGGGAATTCTTTTATTTTTAGGGTTTGGGCCTTAGTTCTGTATTTTACTAGGAAATATTTCATTTTCTTTTTATTTAAGAGGAAAACCTTCTTTTTTTTGTATTTTTCGCATTTTTTTTTATTTTTTCGTAGGAAAACCTGAGTTTTCTGTATTTTCATAGGAAAATCTGGATTTTGTTTTAACTTCACAGACAAAACCTTAATTTTCTCTATATTTTATTAGGGAACCTTAATTTTCTCTATTTTCTTTTGTAAGAAATAATACAAAAAATTCAGGTT
>CAJNDV010002114.1:32104-44392 GCA_905221635.1 Symbiodinium sp. CCMP2456
CACACACACACACACGCACACGCACACACACACGCACACACACACACACACACACACACACACACACATGGACACACACGAGTCGGATCACAGACGGCACACATCGCGACACACGTCTCGCATTTTCTTGTAAGCACAAGCATCCTTAAGGCATCCGTTGCTGAGTTCGCAGCTCTTTGCACGCAGGTGCAACAGCTGCAGCAACAACAACCAGTTCGTGCAGCTGGCACACGCAACAACGAGGCTTCTTCAATGGGCGGTGCTTGTAGCAGTCCTCTCTGCAGTCGCCGGGCAGGGAAGGGAGAAACGAGTGACCAACGAAGCCCGGGTAGTTCATGCTGACGTGATTTATCGAGTGAGCTGCAGAGGTGTTGTTGACCATCGAACTTAGAGATTTGTATTACTGTTTGGGGACCGCATGAAACATCAAGAATATCGGTTGTTGCTGGCCTGACTGGCTTGGACAGGCAGCTGGCCTGCAGGCTTCTCAATAAGCGCCCAGCAGGCAGCACAAGTGGGACTGATGCAGGATCTTGCGAGAAGGCTGTCGTAACCAGTCTCGCATCCAGTCGAGCTAACTCGTTATGACTTCGATCCATGCCTCTGGTTTCCGCAGAGGAAGGTCATTTGAATTTGCGGTTCTGGTGCATGCAAGCTGGACTACTAGGCCCACTAGGCCAGTCTGCAGCACAGTTCAGCTGCCATGTCGGCATTGTCAGCGTTCGACTTTCTGATTTTTGCGCATAGTGATCAACCGCGTGCAGATCCTCACGTGGATGAAGGAAACTTCCACTTGGAAGTTAGGTACAGTTGCTGTCAGTTGTGCACCTTGTCATGTTAACGTACGCGAGATCTCTTGTCAGGTTTGCAGGCATGCATTCTTGGTAGGATTGACAGTAGCACCAGCTGGTTGTGAGTCGTATCCACACTGGAAAGCGGCAAGAGATTTCGTCAACAGAAATAGGAGGGCGCGATCCAGAGTTGGGACAGTGAGGATGTTGAAATGCTTCGTGCTGGGAAGGGCCCGGCAGGCATATCTCCATCTCGACGTGTCCCTTTCGGTAGGTCCTTCCGTGGAGCTCTTGTACTGTAGCACTTTCAGTTTGTTAGTTGCGCCTTTGCCGAGATGAGCACGCTTCGTGTTTCACTTGCAGGAGCTCTTCGGTAGTAGCCCTTGGTGACGTCAAGTGGGTAGTTTTCGGCGGCACAGACTGAATCCGGAAAGAGGGCTCCATTCTTGAAGCTATCCATTTGCACGTCTCTGCAGTCAATTCGACCAGCTTGTTCCTGACGCTAGCGGAGGACGCTAGCTTAATCCCATTGGTCCAGTGAAGGTGGAGTTGAGGACTTTGCATTGAGTTCTGACGGGCATCCAAGGTAGATCTGCGCAGAGAGGCATGCTTCCGGTAGATTTCGGCCAGCGGCTAGCACCTCTTGCTGAGTTCTTATGGCTCGACCGAATCACGGACACCCCAGTGGCGAAGTCCCAGCTTTGCCTGCCAGAGGTTTGCCTACCGAGAGGCTAAACGGATTCATGCTCCAGCATCAAAATCCGAATTCCATGACATTTCTGGCAGGAGAGGTTTCGACTCGATTTCTTCCAAATCTGCAGCACAGCGGAACGGCACTGAATCAGATAAGTAAGGGGCAATGTGGCATGCTTCCGGAACATAGCATGGCTTTCACATGTTGCCTACATTCCGCATGTCCCGTGCTGTCCAGTTCTCTGCTTCCAAGGAAATCGCGGCAGTCTAGTTAACTGTAAAATGTTAATCGATTAAACGTGCATTTTGATTCATGGGTAAAGTTATTTAGTTGAGGAATTGCGCTATCTAAAGCTGAAAGTTATTTCCAAGACGAGTCGGAGAGTGTTGACATGTCCCTAAGTGATGGCATCTGCTTCGGACTCTCGTCCGAAACTACACAGTGCGATAAGTTCTTGGATGCAGGGCATGTCCAGGTCATGCTACGTCACATGATCATCTGAATCTTGAGCCACCGTTCTCGAGTAGTGTGCTTGCCCAAGATCAGCGGATATCAGCGGGAGATCCAGCAAATTAGTTATGATACGGAATGTTGAGAAGCAGGCATGTCTCCTATGAAAGTCAAAGTCAGTGATGCCGGATCAACCTCCGCATCCGGGCAAGAGTAGCAACCACTGTTGCAAGTGGAGATCAACCCACGGGTACGGCAGAGTTTCTGCAGCACGCCGCAGTCGGTGACACCTGGGTGCAAATAGACTGCAATCGCAGAGCAAGGTTTTGTCGAAGACGCAAGAACAGTTATGACCTCGTCAAGCATGTGGCTATGTTGATCCGCTGATTAGTCTCCTCCTTAAGCTCCATTCACCAGTTAGGCATTTGTTATCATTTTGGGCTGTTGCTGTGTGACAGACAAGCCTGTTGCTTGCGTCTGTTTGCTTAGTCCATGATTTGGCAAGCGGGGGTGTCGAGAAAGTCAGACAGTCGCACGGCATTGCTAGAGACCATCCTCGGTAGATAAGATTGCTTGCCGGTGTACATGTAAGATCACGAATGTGCAAGTTCAGGCAGTTCTGAGATTCTAATTTATCCAGAAGCCAAGACAGTTGGCATCAGTTGGCTAAACGACGCCGGGTGAGAAAACCAAGGTGAAGTCGAACAAGATGACGAGCTTCGAGTGTATCAAGCGGGTTTCGAGTGTACACGGGAAGCAGAGACAGTCGTCCGGTGTTGAATGCTCAGCAATAGCGTGAAAGTGCTTCATTGTTTTGAGGACACCTTGTGGTCCGTGAACATGATACGGGTCTCCCTCAGTTTGCCTGTGTCGGTGTCTCATCTAGGACCTACGAGGTAGAACCTGTTGTTATTTGCTCTGCGAGGAGCACGTAAGTTCGGGGTTGCAGGCCTGCTCATACTGTCATACTGTCATACTAGGCAGCGTTGTTTCGGGCCTTCATATGTCTCAGTAGTCTGGGAAAACAATGGTGAAGAGCTTGTCTCGGTTCCGTCGTGCCTTTAAAGGTGTCGTGCTGTTCTGCGGTTCATGTTTGGACTTCCATATAATCCTTTGAGGTTCTTCAACAAATTGGCAGCAGAGTAGATTGGCGCGCTTGTCCTCGCTTTGTCATCGTGGTTCTGATTCTAGCTTCAGTTCCGCACAAGCGGATGTTGTAGAGCTGACTGTTGTTAATGCCACAGCTCAAGCAGATAGCAAGCAGATCGTGGCAGACGGCTCTGACTGACCAGCTTGCCACCTCCGCTATTTCCGTGCTATTTCCAGGCAGTTGTTTGAGCTGCTTTTCTCAGGCCCGTCTTCTTGAGAGAGTAGATGCCTAGAGTCCTAGAGCCAGAGACGCTCGCAGCACAGTCAAGTGCTGTTCGAAACCCTCTGCCATACTGCTTTGTTGTATCTGGTCAGTTGGGCCTCATGGCAAAAAGTGCATTCGTGCTGACGACTGAAGATCTAGACTGACAGCATGCGAATCAGCGAGCTCTGCACCCAAGCACGGAACTTGTGTTGAAGTTGACGTTACCATGTGCTGCGACCGCCGTGCCATGGAGGGTATTGTAGCCATTGCATAATACTCAGCCACCGAGACAGGTCGAGTTTGGCTTGTCCTTTCCAAACCAGCACATCGCCGCGGCAGGTTCAACCTGCTGAGAGAGCACAATGAGGGCTACGCCAGGTTGTCGGACCCTTAGTTTCCATACGTGTCTTCAGCTGTTTACAGTTCTGTGGGACTGGATCTCTGCAAGATTCTCTTATCATTCGTGCCCTTGCCAGGATCATGTACATAGACCGGCTGCTCCACTTGGAGATGGATGTAGAGGCCAACTAAAGCAAGGGCTCCTGCACAGGCAGTCGGGTGCTCCAGCCTCTTGACAGCGCTCGTATGCACAACGAAAGATGCATCTCGTTTGCCTGCAGAGTCGATGTGAGCGTATCATAGGGTGCTCATGGCCGCCTTGGGATTTGCCACGAGAAAAAGCTTGAACACGGCCCGTACCATGCATGAAGCATGCTGGTACGTCAGTACTCATTCGATCATGTGTCCTTGGAGTTTTCTCAGGGGAAGGCGTGGCCATGCCATCAGTTTGCTATACAAGCAAACGTGCCTTGCACAGGGCACGGCCGAGCAACTCACAAAAACACGCGAGAGCGTGATCGATGATGTCGGATGGCCCAGTCTGCTGCAACGATGCAGTGCATTTGTGACGGCTTGCCTGGATCGGCTGCAGTGTAGTGCTGCAAATTCCGAGGTCATGCTGTTGATGGGCTACAGCTACCTTTGTCCGAACAGGCATCGCAGCACAGTGGACAAGTTGAGAGTCAGCGCTGGATCTTCTTGTTTTTTGTCGAGTTCATCTTAAAACGCAGAACCAGTAATAACTTGGAGGTGTTTCTGGAAGACTTACGGCAGGCTGCCGGGTGTGCAGTCGCATGTCAGGATCATCGCGATGGCCATCGACATCTACGAGCGCATCATCATTGAGGAGGCAAGGATGGGCACGGGTGTCTGCCAGAGGTAGGATCGACGGGAAGCGGGTGGAGAGAACGCCACGAAAGCACAGAGTCGAAGTCTCCCCTTCTCTGAAGGCAGAGCCGAGCAAGAAGCCTCAAGCCATCGCGGTTGGCTCGGTTTGCAGCGTGACTTCTGTATCAGCTTGCGGGTATGGGAATTATATTCCGGCACCTTTGCTGCGAGAAGCAAGATCGGTTGCCGTGCGTGTAGCTAATGCTAACATTGTCTTGCCGGTGATCGTGTGGAAGAGAGAGAGTCGGAAATGCTTGGACGTCTCAGTTGGCGCTGCTTCGCCGGTTTAGCCGCGACCGAGTCTCGAAGGCTCACCTGCCACGCACACATACGCACATTTTGTACAGGTTTGTGAACCAATAAGCCAAGGGCCGTATCTAGACCTACACTGCCTATACTGTTTCTCCTTCAAGCGTTTTGTTGAGATTGAGCACGCACGGATTGTCTTTCATGTGTGGATGTACCGAAGCGAGAAGTCGTGCATGCTGTGGCCAAGTTTTCCAAGCCTTGGACTTTCAACAACACCCTTGCCCGATCCATTGTGAGGTCGCCTCATTCCTGCTGCATCCGGGGCAGCCCCCGGCAGCAGCAGTGGGAGGCAAGCCGCTTTGACTGGGAAGCTGTCTTGGCTGTAAGCGCATGTGATGGCATGTCTGAGAGCTGTGGGGATGCTGGAAGAGAGTGACTCTTGCCATCTTGCCAGCAGGCAAAGATGCGAAGCCACCCGAGCCGAACGTCAGGAGCAAGCCGGGATTGAGTCAGACAGTACGCCTCATCTGACACGCCAAAATGCAAATTGCTCCGACTAGAAAGCTTTACTTCATTCCAGTGACAAGGCGCCGGCACCAACTCGTCAGAGCATCGGACAGTCTAGAAGTGCTGGTTGGGGTGCTAGGTGTAGGTCGTCGGCTCTCTTGTTCACCTGGACCTGCCTTCGACTTGATTTCTGCTCACGCTGCTTTCAGCTTCGAGCTGCCCAGATATGTGGGTATGTCAGAACTGAGACGTGCACCAACGCATTCGTATCATGAGCTTTTCCCCTGGAGCCAGTCCAACCCTAAACCCGCTCTCCTCCCAAACGGCTCATCCTGATCTGGGCCTTTTTTCGCTCGTAGCAGCAGTGAGAAAAGGAGCCCACTAGATAAACACGACTTGGGGGTTTAGGGTTTAGGATGGTTTAGGATGGTTTAGGGTTAGGGTCCTCCCTGGAGGGCGTCGCAGTTCGTGGCCACCGCTTCGCTGATCTCCCTGAACCTTGTGGACCTGAGAGCCCGAGCCCAAGAGGTCTCAAGAGCCCGAAAGAAGGATTATAACGATACTAGAATAGATGATAGTACAACAGAGTGTATAGCAGCATAATATAGGTAGTATCGTAAAATATAAAAGGTTATACTGAAATACAATTTTATTTTATAATAGTACAATGTAGTATGTCTTTGGTATAATTTTTATTATAGTGTCCAGGGTCGGAGGCTTGCGGCTCCTGCGCCTGTGTGCCCCTTTTGTCAGATGGTGTGGTCCTACTTGGAGCCAAGCGAAAAGAAGATCCAGGAGTCCGCGTGCTCAGCAATTCCCAAGCATTGGCTCTTTGAAGTGTTTGGTTAATGCGCACGTAGTGAAGACTCATCGAACAGCTTCACGTTGTCTAGGGCGTGGTCTCACCTGAACTTCAGATACGAGGCCGGGTCAGGCAGAACTACTCGTAGTGCGACTGTCGGGCACGAAATCCTGCTACAGGCCAAGCTGAAGACCGTGAGCATCGTGGATCTCAGCGGAAAGCAAAACCTTGCGCGGGACAGTCAGTGCAGTCTGCACATGCCTCGCCACTTCGCGGTCGTGAACACGGAAGAGGGATAGAAAGGCAGAGTTTTCGGTCAGATCTAGGGAGGGCTCCGGGTTGCGGTTAGTGCACTTCTCTGTGCGGCCACTCCTGGGTCTGTCCATTGCGAGAGCAGGGTTTGCCATCGCCACCCTGTTCTGTCTTCGCAACTGTGCAAGACACGTTTAGAGTCGTCTCGCTTTTTTCAGGAGTCTCGGAATGGGTTCTTCTGAGGCATAGTTCCGCACAGCAACCCTACGAAGCCAAACCGCTAGAGTGAAGGCTCGAAGCAAGGCCTGGCAGCTGCATTCTACATAGCAGCATAGCATGAGGCCAACCGAAACTCTCATGTAGTATTGTTGTATTTTGTTGCTGGCACCCCAAAGTGACACGCAGCGGTTGATGGGATGCCAGTGATTTGGCCAAGTTGGGTCACACAAAGCAACTCTGATTCCCGTGGCTTTCCTGTCAGGACAAACGCTACTTCAATGGCTGTGCAAAGGCCTTTGTGAGCAGAAGCTTGATACTAGCAGATTCCTTCGATGTTTTCATCTCCGCTGGGGGGGCTTGCAGGTTTTACAAAGCTAATTCATGCTCTGTTGGTTCTCCTGTGCCTGCAAGAGAAACATCAACGTCTCGCGAGCCAGAACTTCAACCTCATGCTCAATCAGAAGATCCGGCTGGTGGAGGCGATGATCAGCATTAATGTGGAGGCCCTAGAGTGATGAACTCCATATGGGGGAAGCACTTAACAGAGTCGATGTCCTTCTTCATGCTACCTGACAGTCTCAGGAGTAGGTCGGGCGGCTTGCTAAGGACTGGTGCAATGCCTGCGTCATGCTGACACAGCTCCGCAGGCTCGTTGCAACGATGATTCAAGGGTGGGGCAACCGCGGTGACGGGTAGTCTGCGGCGGGGTAGGATGGGATATGGCCGCCGCATACACGAAACCCTCACACCTGTGTGCAGTTGTGCTTGTATCAGGTCGCAGCAGTTCGTCTGTTCTGGTATTACAGATATTCACAGCTTCGTCTGCTGAAAAGTCAGTTGCTTGTGCTGTTCTTTGTCCTTGTGCCTCTGCGGCATGCAGTGGCGAAACCCGGAGTTGGAGGTGCGTCCTTCATCCAAGGGAGGCGATGAGCCGCGCCCGGTCGCAGTGCGTGTTTCAGCTTTGTTACCAGCTGGCGGCACGGATCGATCGTTTTCTAATGGGTCGCTTGGGTCGCTACCTGGTTATGCTATGGTCTGGGCTACGTTTCTCCGATGCGCAACGTATTGAGCTATCACCTCTTCAGGTTGCAGACAGGTCTTTGCGGGGGTGGTGTTGGAGAAGTAAGAATAGGTAAGACGTGTCCCACAGGGTTTGCTTGGAGTTGCCAAGTTTCGGGGGCCACTGGCAATGGCTGCGAGCAGTGGCTGGGCGCTGAGTTCCTCTACGCTTCTACAGAAGGGCTAATGGCGCACGCCACGGCCTTGGCGCACTTGCGGCGCTGTCTGGTCAAGTATACTTTCTTGGCAGTGGAGGAGGCGCGCCGCTTTACAGTGCACAGCCTGAAGACTACGCCATTGACATGGAGGCTACAGATCCAGGTCGGCGTGGAAGAGGGTGCTGTATCATCGTGCTGTGCAACACGACCCTTCGGCAGCCACGAGTCCAGATTCTGCTTATGGCAAGGCTTGCCGGCCGAGTGGTGTGTTGGGAGATCATTATGAGGTCTGTACATTGGACGCAGGGCTGGAAGGGTATTGCGCATGGGTGCTTTGGCGTGTCATCTGGCGCATAATTGCAATGACGACTCACAGTCGACATGGTATATATTGACCGTGTAGCAGCACTTCGGGTGCTTTGCTTGGACTCCAAAGTGGTTCCTGGTGGGTGGATACTGGATGGATGGCCACTCCGATTGGCAGCCGGCACTTTGGGTGCATTGCTTCCGGCTGATGCTGGGTTTGTGTGAAGTGTCTCAGCGCTTTGGGCGCTTCATGCGCCCTCAACGGGGTTACAGATGGACTTGCTACACAGGCGTCACGTGGGCAGGTGCCCTTACACATGTACCAGTGTATGGTGGTTGCGCGTTTCTGCTTTGCCTTGAATCAATGTCGATTGCGTTGATTGCTTGCGTGTCGGGTGTGTGTGCAACCTGTGCGACCTTTGGTCTCAGCTGCGTGCGCAGTTGCAGTTGCTTGCTTCTTTCTTCTATTGCCTTTGCCGTAAGCGCTATGGCGACGGACGGGAGGGCATGTGCCCCCCCTTCCACAACGGCGGAAGAATGTGCAGCCAAAACTGTCCGCCCATGCCTCGCATCATGTGCAGTACAGGTAAAGCTGAGGGTTATGGTGTACGTCCTGTTGCCACCTCCTGTCGTCAGTTCATTCAACTAACAAGCATGCTCGTGCAGCGGCAGGATCTGCCGCCCTTGCATGAACCACTACATTCGGCAAGCTTTGCCGCGGGCTTAAAACTTAACTGTTTCCGTGCCGCCCTGTTCAGTTTCGGTGATGGCCTGCTGCACTTTTTAGGAGGAATCAGGTGTTGCGGCTCCTAGCTACATTCGCATTAGGACGATGCCACTTCTGGCGTTTGCACAGCCCTTGCATCGTTGGCATTTTCCTTTTTGAATGTTTGCGAGACTGCCAAAAAGCCGCATTGTTTGCTTCTGCAACGACTTGACAAGCAACGACTACAGAGCCCAAGCACTGGCCACTGCGCAAAGGTGTGACCTGCTGAAGCTTCGCTCTCGGTCTTATTTTTTTGGCAAAATGCCATGCGGGTCCCAGTGTATGGGTTTTCCGCTGTTCAGATGTGGGCCAGTAGTATTTCGAGTCCGGCTCGCCGTCTCGCTGAATGCATCGTGCCGGGACATCGTAGGATTCAAGCACGCGAGCTTTGTGGAAGCTTCGCATTTTGAGTCGTTTCGAGTTGAGTTGAGGTGGATCATCGAACCTTTGCTTCCGAAGTCGCAGCAAGGCTGGCCGCCAATCTGTGTTTTGTGCAGCAAGCAGCTATCCAACCGGTCGGCCGTGACTCAACAGCAGCTGTACCTTGAGCCGTTTCGGAACACTGCTTCGCCGAAAGGTATACCTCGCTACAACAAGCCTGGTACCCAGCCTGGGATTTGCAAGTACGGACAGGCACTTCCCGAAAGGCTTGCGCAGTAGGACTCCTCCTGCCTTCATCCGATTTTATCCGCCCAACAGTTACATCTTCCCTCTCAGGGACATCCGACGGTTTGCGTGGGGTGTGGCCATGCTGCCGGCAGGCTCGCTGCACATCTGCAGTTTAGGATGCTCTGCTCATATGTGAACGACTCATGCCGGGCTTCAGCTGCTCTGACGCGGCCGTACTCGGAGCACGTGTGACCGAATGCACGGCAAAGCTCTGAGCAGTTGATGCGGAAGGTGCTGGCCCTGTTCCAGGGCACCTCCGGCAGGCCCCAAACCCAGTGCCTGAACGGAACACTTCGTAAAGAAAGTTCCGATTCCTGCCTTGTGAAGCAGGCCGTTGACCTGCAGGACTTCCTTCCAGCCTGCAAGCAGGCCAGATGGGCACCATCGGCTAGGATGGATGTGCAAAAGGGGTTGTCGATGGAACGCTCGGAAAACTCTACCAGGGCTTAGATCGTTTTGGGTCTGCAGCCAAAGTGAGTCACAGAGTCAAGACTGTTAATACTGGAGCGGAGTGGCGGTACTACTTCCTGTGACCTGTGTGCAGTGCAAGCTACCTCAACCTGTGACTCAAATCTTGCTCGCCCTGCCGAACCATTGAGTTGGCATCTGCTCCGCAGGTGCTTGATCACTTGGAGTACTACATGCACACAGTGGCTCGGCCAATTTGCCGTGCTACCGATGCTGTCATGTGCCAACACGGACAACCTGAGGACAATGCCTTGCTAACTTGCATGTGGCAGGCGCATGGGCCGGTGTCTGGGTAGGGGTGCAGAGACCTTGCTCTCACGAGCACACAATGCTTTGCCCAGTTGTGCCACGTGTGGGGTTCTATGAACTAACTTGCAGGTGTGAGCAGGCCATGAACCATCGTGCAAAGGGAGGCGCTCTCTTGGAACTGCCCTTGCAGGTCATTGCCTTGTCGCTCAAGCTGGCAGCCTAGCCATCAGTGACCCAGTTACGACACATCTCTTTGCCGACGCACACCGAAGCTCAAGCCACTCTGCCTTGTCAGGGAGATTCCGGAAGGCAGCAACACCGCAATGGCTGCGGCATCTGCGAATAGTTGCGCGCTTGGTCAAGGGAGGCAAGTGCAACCCGGGAAGTGTGAAGTGCAGGAATAGGACGCTATCCGGAGCCCCAAGGCGCAGCGCCTTCCAATCGCACCCTGGACGACAAGCCACTTGTCGGCGAGAATGGGTGAGTACGCAGTCGTATATAATGCTTAGCAGGCTTAGAGGATGGTCCAGCAAGCTCTTACAGCGTCTACCCATGCAAGTTCTCTCAGGCTTGTGGCCATCATCTACAAGCACCTGCTGCCAGCCATTTCCATAGCCAAACACTCAGCGAGAGAGTAAGAGAATTGCGCCCTGTAAATTTAGAACAGGCACACGGACATGTCCGCAAGTCCACGCCTGTGATCCGTTCATGCTTTTGAGGCCAAGCCGAACCCCTTCTTAAGCAGCGTGGCGTCGGACACTTACTGAAGGGCTGCCCCTGTTGGAGGTTGATGTCACAATGTAGGCTGGAAGCAGGCGCCTCGAGAGTTTGGTGCTGCAAACAGGTGGAATGTGCTGAAGCAGCTCACAGTCTTCCAGCGATACATGATCTATAGCTGTTGGGAGACGAGGCCTGCGCGTTTGCCAAGTCTGAGGGTCGTGCAGTTTTTAAGATCTGTAAGGGGCACTCGCGGCCATGCATGAAGGTGTCGATAGGGAAAACCATAGGCGGCAGGTGAAGCAGGCATTGCGCACGTGCTTCTGCTTCGCGAAGGTATAGTCAGTTCATGCTCAAGTACAGCTACGAAGAAGCGAAGTTTGAAGCCAAGAAGGCGTGTGGAGCGATTCTGACTTGTGAAAGAGCTTGCAGCTCTTGGTAAACGAGTCACGCCAAAGTACTTTGGGCTGGTTGCATAAATCTCAATCTCTTGCTTGGCTTCCAGATCCTGAAGCGGGTCGTTTCCAGCGACAAGACAAGCGAGCGGGATCGAGAAGATCCCAATGCCTACAGGCCGGGACGCCGGGAGGTGTCGGCATTCGTGAATAGAAGTGCAAGACTGGAGGCCTCACCCTGTGTTCTGCCAACTCTGCAAGGTCCTCAGAAGAGCATCACACTTCGTAATGAGTTGATCTCGCGGAATCCTCCTGGCTGAGATTCGCTCACTTTGAATTTGAATCATACCCTAAATCTATCTACCTTGGTCCTTTCTTGCAGAGTCGTTTGTCATCTCTTTTCGTTGAGTTCGTCTGTTCATGAACTTATTCAATGTAAGCTCTTTTGATTTAGTATCTTTGGCTTTCCGTCAATCGTAAGAGCAATGCCGGTGGTTCCTCGCCAGAAGCTCCTGCTGTAAGTTTATGTATACATGCTTGCGTGGATGCTTGCATGTAATGTACGTGATGTATGCATGCATGTATGTATGTATGCATGCATACAAGAGTGTAGGTTTGTAGATGTGTGTGTGTGTGTGCACGGGTGTAAGTGTGTACGTGTGTATATGTGTTTTGTGTATGTATACATATGTCGTGTATACGGATACGGAAACAGATGCATATGTCTACATATACACGTATGTACACATATGTAAGCATATATCTATGTATGTATGTATTTATGTTCACATAGACATACATACCTACATACATAAATTCATAAACACATACATGCATACGTACATACATACATACATACATACATACATACATACATACATACACATATGTATGTATGTATGTATGTATGTATGTATGTATGTATGTATGTATGTATGTGTGTATGTATGTATGTA